>JAGYIB010000237.1:0-12420 GCA_024244615.1 Ascosphaera pollenicola | reverse complement strand
ATCGCCCTCTCCCCCTTGCCTTCCTGACCAACGACCCTGGTGCGATCGTGCGCTCTTATAGCATTGCCTCGTCAGCGTTGCGGCTCACGTACCCCGTACTATCCAATCACATCTGTGAAAACCTTAACCTTTCTGATTCGCAGACCTGGGCGGCCATGTTCGGCAGTCTTTTGACCAACGGCCTTGACTTCGAAAGATTGTCAAGGGTTTGGGACTGTTGGGTATTTGAAGGTGACCGCATCCTCATCCGCGCAGCCGTTGCTGTTCTGGGCGGGCTAGAGAGTCAGATCCTGGCGATTCCACCAGGAACCAACGAAGAAGGGCGACACATCGCTGCGATTCTACTAGGCTGGGGACCAAAATTCATGCTGAACGCTGGCCGTTCGAAATCCCCTTTTGCTCCCCGTGGAAGCAGCTCGGCAACGGTGCAGGGAAGTCAAAGTCCCAGGGTGTCGTCCAGCTCTACACCGCCTAGCCCTGCCTTCAGTCCTCGCACGAGTTCAAGTGCAAGCACCGTATCTACGACCCTTGGGGTTCATGCCTCGTACTGGAATCTATTTTCCGTTGGAGACGACGATGCCTTTATGCACATTGTCAACGAAGTCGGAAGGGTTGTTTAGACGGTACGTCATGCAGGGTATGGATCTCAAGCTGTCTATATCTCGGCGGCTGCTTTTTCCTGCTTTTCAGCCTTCTGATGGCCTTGACCTCTTGCTTTCGGTCTCTACCTATACGCCTCAAAAATACCCTGGCCTCATGGGTCTCGCTTTGTACATCATACTATGTGATGAGCCTGGCTTCATCACACCATCTACACATCTTCTGTCTAATTCTCAAGCAGTCCTGTCCTTACACACGGGTAATAGATATATTTTGCCAATTACAATCTTCTTCACAATTATTGTTCTGCTTTGTTGCCCCTTTTTCGGCAGGATTATCCTTCCTGCCCTTCATTTCAGTGCATTGCCAGAGGAGTTTCGGCCATGGCCGCACCATGTCCCAAAAAGAGCATGCAGCTTGACCACGTTATGTCTACGGAGTCCCCCGTACGGATACATGACCCTGAACGATGTGGCGCCGCCCACTACGGGCGCGAACGAGTGGCAGGGCACAGGCTAAGCGCGCCCGATGCGCTAGCTACCATTGGGCCCGAACGGCGTATAATGAGAAAAGGGCCTAGTCTGGCCGTGCCTGGAGTATTTCAGCTAGAATGCAGTCAGCCAGCCCCTGAAAGCTGACAGTTGTCGTGGCTACAGAATGATACAGTGGTGAAGCGTTCGCTGTCTGTTGATCTACGCTCTGCAGCGGCCATGCTATGTCACTGCGAGTTCTTATATGTACAGCGATATCTGGGCCACAAGTCTTGGGCGACAAGTCTTGCCAAAGAAGATCTCGTTCATCTCATCTAGGCCTTCGCCATACTGTTCAATGTATGACACAGGTGTCTACCGATGTCCTCACAGTCGATGCAGCGTCATCATTAAGCCACATTTTCGCTGGTCTCTTCGGACCGAGCCTTCTTCTGTCTTTCGAGTGGAACAGCTGCATCCGAACAGACACTGGAAAACGCTGCTATGCTATGTATGGGGGCACCGCGCATGTTCTCGCGATCTCCACTGCGAACAGCAGCAGGCGGCCTCCCGACGATGAAGTCATATCAACGGACTTCAACACCTCTCTTCCCCACGGGTCATGCACGGAATGTTGGCTCTGTTTCTATATGGGTGTTTGAACATCGGCAGCGAGGGCTGAACACGGGGCCTGGTCCGGCTGTTGGACCCTATCTGGCAGTCTTGGACGATGCACCACTCTCACCACGGTCCTCCCTCGAGACAGAGCCCTATTCTTACGCTGTCCGTGCCCATGAAAATTGCGAACTCCAGACCCCTGCCTGATCGGAACAGTGACTGTTGACGCCGCAAGGTCAATTGCATAGCATTACGGGGTTTAGACGCCGACGAAGAGGGTCTCGGACGGTTCTTCAAACGCTGTTTTCCACGCTTTTGACGCAGGACTACAGATGGACAGAGTCAGTGGCGATTCCAAGGGATTTTGGTCATCAAATCCCGTGGTGGTGTGTACGACAAGCACCATGCCCATGCCCATGCTCATGCTCATACTCATGCTCATGTCATGGCATGCGTGGAAGGAGGGCTGCCGACCAAAAACCGACACTATGCGCGGTGGCACTTCATGCATTTACGATCTTTGCACGAGTATGCAACTACTATGTACAAGGGTACCAGAGTTATTTCGAGAGAGTGAGGCAACGAAGCAGAATGCAGCAGATGAGCTGATCCTGTTCTCCAAAAGCAATTGCTTTCCGAAAAAAACCTAGTGCGAATTCTGACAAATTTCAACGGCTGCGCCTGTGCCAGCACATACAAATCTTCTTGTGATCTTCTTGTGGTTCACGGCTGTGGGGCCCCCTTAAACGAGAAGGCGTGCCCCCTTTTTGTTCTTTTACTCCGGACAACGACACGCTTCAGTGGAGATGCCTCGTCTCGGACGTCGCCAGCGTTTGTTTAGAAACCTGTCTTTGACGAAAGGCGACAAGCATTTGACACGGCGGTCTACATACGCTACCCCCCTGCAGCGTGGCAAGCCATTACACCGCTCTTTATCCAATGAGGTACATTCCTTCTGCCTCTCGATCTAAGAAAAGACGGTCGAACTCGTACATTCTCCAGATCATGGCTTGCTGCGCATGTTCCGGTCTACGATGCGACATGTGAGCACGTTATCTTCTGTGTTCTGGATTACGGCGAAGTCACAGTTTCGTGCAGATATCACTCGATGAGTGCAGCATACACACCCGTGAAGGGACTGCACGATTTGTGCCATGACCTTGCCATGAGCCGCAAGTCATCGATTGAGTTGACGAGACAATCCCGAACTCATGTTCAAAAGCGGAGCCTCAATTGTGCAATGCCATTCGCCGATGTATCTGCCACGTACCCACCATAACTCTTGCTTAGACGCTTAGCCTGCAGTCGTTGACATCTCAAAGCCCTACATATATCCTCGACCACGGCCACTTTGGGCTGCTTCTTTCTCTCACATTACTGATCAACGCAATATAAGAAGTTAAACATCACTCAGCTTAGATGAGACTTCAACGATGAGTAACATCGATACCATGGCATTGCAATCACCAGAGGTCCCTGTGATGGACCAGCCAGTTCCCAAACTCATGCAAGAAAATCAAGAGCTCAGAGACAGCCTGAACCTCCTTCAAAAACGACTTGAGCGGCTTGAGGGCAAACTTGGCGATAAATCAACAACTGAAAGTCCCAACGGCGGAAAAAGCGACGAGCGAAAAGTAGCTCGATGGCTCTCTGGCTGGCAAGGCTCTGGAAGCCAACCAAGGCCTACTACTACTCACATGCGTCAAACGCCTATGGCATCAGAGGTACGCGGGCAAACACCTCCATCGTCAAAGGTTAGTCAGGGCTCACAAGCAAGTCAGGAATCGCTCCCCAATGACCATGATGGAATCGAACAGTACATTGAGCAATATGGCTCTTCGAAATTGAGGGACCTAATGCCAGTACGAAGAAATGCTAGTCAGTCAAGTGAGACCGTCGTGGAGCGGGACTCCGAGGGCTCACCTGATGACATAGAAAGTCTTAGCAATAGGTCTTCAATGACTTATTTCAAATCAGAGAGCACCAAATGCGAGGACAAATTGATAGAGTGTCTGAACAAGTTCGAGAAGAACATGATTGAGCTCTCTCAACGGCTGTCTATCCAGAATCAAGAAGTGACTGAGAACTCAGTGGACATCGCCTTGAATCAGCCTGAACTCTATCTCCCTATACAGCTCATCACAGAGGACTCATTCAAGTTCTACCATGGCTTTGATGTGACATCAGCAGATCTGCGGCAAACAGATTCAATACTACCAAAGCCTATGGTTGCTCTCAGAACCAAAAAGATTGGAGAGTTTGCTGTCGAAGTGGCTCGACAGCTCGGTATCAGAACTGGTTACGTTCGTCTCTGGGCCATGGTCAATCGACAAAACAAGACAGTCCGCCCAGAAGAGCCCTTGGATGAACCTGAAATGACGATCGAAGAGGCCTACGTCAAGTTCACAAACGAAGACTCTCAATTCCATTTGTATGCTGAGGTTCGCGACTCAGAGCCAATGGATGTCGGAGGCTGGAACACCTCAGCTCTAGTCTTCCTCAAGTGCTTTGATGTTTCAAAGCAGACCCTGACGGGTGTCTGCCACACCTACGTTCACATGCAATCCCGAATCGCCGACCTGGGGCGAACAATATCGGAGAAGATGAACTGGCCTGTGGGAACGGAGGTCTTGCTATTCGAAGAGGTCAAGCATAATTTAGTGCAACCGATGAAACCCAAGCAGACTTTTGGAGACGCAGAGATACAAAATGGGGATATCATCTGCTTCCAACGTCAATTACCAGAGGAACAGTATGTTTGAATCACTCCTCTTTAAAATACGTGAGTACTAACATTCGTTTCGCAGATTGGTGGGAGTGCATTGCACCGATGCCCGGCAATACTACTCATACCTGTTCAACCAAAGAGATATTCGATTCGTCCCCCTGAAGAGCGGCAAGATGTTTACCTTGACATTGAACGGCAAGATGTCGTATGAGCAATGGTCGGCAAAGGTTGGAGAGCATCTGAAGGTTGATCCTACTCGCCTTCGTTTTGCACCGATTTCACAGCAATCGGGACAGCCAAAGTCCTATGTCAAGCGGACAACCTCTCGCAATCTTTCGTATGTTCTACGTGGGACGTCCAGTTTCTTTGAGCACGACAACCGGCGAGAAGACCGTCTCTTCTATGAGATTTTGGAGGAGAGTCTGAGCGAATACGAAACCAAGAAGCTCTTGAAGATCAGTTGGCTTCCTGGTGGTATCGTGAATGAGGTATGTGAAATGGACTTCACTTGTTGGTCCCGAACCTGACTAATTCGCAACTCTTTCTTAGCAACCGATGGATCTTCTTGTGCCTGATGATGGCGTGGTTAAAGACGTCATTGAAGCTCTACGAAAGCGCCTCGGTGTTGAAAAGAACACGGACATTAGAATGATGGAAGTCTACGACGACAAGATCTACAGAAGTCTTGCAGAGAACATTGAGATTCGCAAGATTGGCGAAAAATCTCTCTTATACGCCGAGCCAACTCCGCCTGAGGAGCTTGACATGAAGGACGATGAGTTCACCATTCACGCTTTCAGCTTTGATAAAGAGCTTAAGCGGACTCATGGTGTCCCGTTCAAATTCGTCCTCAAAGCTGTACGTCGTAACTCAAGCCCCGAACTGATTTCCGCTGTGATAGTCACTAACATGCGTTCGTTATCGTGCTTGTAGGCTGAGAAAGTGGCCGACATGAAGCAGCGTCTCTCCGAAAGAACAGGTCTGCGGGATGAGGTCTTTGACAAGATCAAAATCTCAGTCGTCCCAGACTCGCCTGCCGTGCCGATATATGTGAATGACGGTAAGCATTTGACCTTTTTCACCATCTTACATCTCGCGGGACATATGAGCTGATTCGCAGCACCAGAGGATATTTTCTCCGATTTCATCAGCCGCTTTGATGGCTGTATGCTTGGTTTAGATTACATGGAGAACTTCTCCATCATTTTGTGAAGTCACAACAAGCTTGACCATGATAACGGGTCGACTCATCTGCTTGATCAAAGCTGGTTGTCCCCTGTATGACATAATCCACGATTTTCCTTTCTCTTGCGGTAACAGTTGGATCAGGTTGGATGCGCGCTCACTCACAACCAGGGAACAGCGTGCGTTTGTTTGTTGTCTTATGGCCGGCAATGAATAGTTGTATTTACTGAGTAGAACAACAACCTCAGCATGGCCATCATTGGTTTGAAATGGACACTTCTGGCATTCTTCCAATTCCCTTTCCCTTTCCTTTCCCACTCTCTGCATCATCAGCGCCTCCTTGGCCAGGCCCACTCGATCCTCTAGCACTGTTGCTTTTCACATGCTCTCTCACCATGTTCAGAATCTCGCTATTCCTCCACCTTTCAGGCACAGGCCTATAAGCTGCCTTGAAAGCTCCCTTGGTACTGGGCCATTCGCCGCTCTTGGTCTTCTCTTTCCACGTAATTGTCTGTTGGTCTTCGGGCTGTGAGGCAAGTTATGCTGATTCTGCCTCCGGTGAGGGCATGTCAGGCTGAGCTGCCCAGTAGTATACAGAGTATATCCCAGTCATTTTCATCCAGGAAGGAGGAGGTGGAAGGGCCACTGGCGGAAACACGAAGATATGTATGCCATACCGTGCTTCAAGGATTCCACCTATCACCCGGCAAAAGCTGCTTTGAATCAAGTCTTCATCTTCATCTTTTGAACGAGCAAAGAATCATGTCTCGTCTGATTAGGTGGTTCAAGTGTATAGGCGGTTGGCGGTTCTCACCTGCCCCTTACTACCCCCTACTACCCCCTACTACGGACGAAGCTCCGACTGTATGTGTATGTAGTTAGTTTGATCAACTGAAATGATAAAACCTGCGCAAACAAGCATTTCTACTTGTGTTATCATTTAAATTTGCATAACACAGACTCGTTGCTGTCAAAATGAGTCCCTACGGCATGGGTGACTTCTCTCGACCCTCAAGTCTGCTGGTCAGCGATAATAGACAAGACAGGCCATACGGCGATAATAATCAACATACAGTGTCCAAGTCCAGCAAGATGGCCATAATCTGTGCGAAGAAGAAGGACGCCAGTCCCAGTGCCACAGAACAAGAACAAGTTGAGTGGTCTGCCGGGCTACGCTATTTGGCCACCATGGCAAAGGACTTACAAAAGGCCGCTGCCGATCTGGAGTCTCAATACGCTGGCCTTGAGACTGTTCGTGATATTCACGAATATCTCAGTCGGCTGATGATTGAGCTGAACGACAAGACCATGATTTTTGACCGGTCTAATGGCCATGGCCAGGAGTTACAGCATCAGCATCCACACAAGGGCGATTTGAAGGCCAAGGCCGACTCAAATGACGTGCGGTGGATAGAAGAGTCTATCAGGAGGGTCGAACAAGGCCACAGATTTGTCAGGGATTGCCAGAAGTGCGCTCGACTCGCCAGAGGCTCTGGCTCGGCCCCATTTTCATTTTCAGGAGCTCCAGCAGTGATGAGCGGCAGCATTCCCAGTCAGGAGCAGGAGCATGAGTCCCCCTTATCGCTGACCCACTCGCTGAGCAAGATCAGAGCACGCTTGCAAATTCTCGGCTCTCCCACCACTCAACAGTGCTTTGTCTCTCTCTATAAACGAGACAAGCTGAAAGAACTACATCCAGATGACCATGTGCTTATTGCGAACGCCGGGCCGCGTGCCTTGCAGCAAAAGGCCGATGCTATATACGATGCGAAGCTGTTCCTTGCAGTGTACGGCCAAGACCAGGGCTCACCGGTTGCCGTCAAGTTCATCGAGGTCTATCGGCGCCTATATGGATTGACGCCCGAAGAAGGACGGGGTAGTTTGAGTGAGTATCATTTTTTTTCTTCCGTTGTTTGTGAATATTAAGCTGACAGCTCCTGTGTGTGTGTGTGTTCAGGGGAAGGGCCCGTAACGGATATCATCAATGAGCATGCAAATCATCTGTTTGAAGCAGAGCCAGTAGACCTCGACGTGATCGGGGCCTTTGCTCGATTTACTCGAGAAGTGAGAAAATGGTCGTATCTTCCAGGAGTCGGAAACATCATAGTGCCAGAGTACAGCATTGATGAGGATCTCGAGAAGGTGTACTTGGGCTTGCGACATAAGCTAGATGCCGCTGCTCATAGACAGGAAGCATGACTTGGAATTTTTTCACGACGACTGGCATATATGAATACCCCCTCCACTCAGCCCTTGGATGGATGCATCTGCACGTTCAATACTGTTCATCGCATCTTGTCGAGTTCATTTCGCCCCCTACCTTCCTCCTCTCTGCTCATGACACCCCCTGTGGACGTTACTCATGCATAGAACAAAAACATGACCATTCACATTTTATCATCTCATAACAGTTTTAATTCACATGACAATGCTTCACTCTCCCGGCCAATTAGGAACTCGGTGGCAACTTCAGTGACACTCTGGAGCCTGTGGAAATCGACCCCGACCAGGACCAGCAAATGCCGGCACTGACGGTTGCTCCGCAAACAACCACACGGTGGTCGGCAAAGCGCATTTGATCTATACAGATAACGATGCCAAAGCTCAAAGAACTGGACGACAAAGTCCTTGAGGTTCGCTGTCCCTTATTCCGCTCTGTTATCTGGTTGTTTTCTCCCATGGCTTGAAGGCTGCAGCGTCCTCTTTTTTTTTAGAAAAAGCCGCCATTTGCATAGGTTCTTGTATACTCCGAGTGTGGAGCATCGAGGAGACACTTGCGATTGATCTATACTTGGCCATGCGGCCTGCCTTCGCGAACATTTTCGTCCATTTGCAGCAGTCTTTAGTTTCAAGCCTTGTTCCTTGGCCGCAGCATCCTAAGCTAACTTCATCAGGCAAGGACTCACGATACCTATAAGGATTGTAGGTTTTCGTGATGCTGGCAGATTGTGTCATCATGCTAGAGACTGGAGGACTGACCAGCATCAAGATCATGATGTGAGACTGACCTACGAGGATCTTCACTCACTGAAGGAAAACGAGTGGTTGACAGATAATGTAAGTGGTTTTTTCCATCATGGGAACATCCGTGTTCTTTGCTGACTGTGGTATCAGATCATCTGCTTCTGGGAAGAGTACGTGCCGGCACAACTCAGTTTGTTGACTTGCGGGAGGAGGATTAGCGTACAATGCTAATCATTTGCTGAATTCCAGATGGCTCGAGCATGAATTCCTAAAGGCAAAGACAAAGCACATAGTGCTTCTCCGACCAAGCATGTCCTACATGCTCTTGAAAACCAAAGACACCGACTCCCTCCGCGGCGTCCTCCCCGACCTAAAAGGAATCAGCCACATCTTCATCGTCGTCAACGACAACGAAAATGCAAACCAAGTCGAGGGCGGCTCGCACTGGTCTCTCCTCCTCGTCAGTGTCTGCGACAAACGCACGTTTCACTACGACTCCCTGGCGTGCGCCAATGAGTTCGAGGCCGAGGCTCTTACGAAGAAGGTTGGTCGTTTGATAGGAAAGGATTTGAGGTGCGTCCAGGTGAAGAGTTCGCCGCAGCAGTCGAACCAGAGCGACTGTGGCATATATGTGTGCATGATAATGGAGTATCTGCTGAAGCACCGCATCTGCACGGTGGGACGGGACCAGACTGTCAGTATGGAGCTTGATGGGGTCAAATTCAATGCTTCGGATGCGAGGCAGGCGCTGTTCGAGACAATACAGGCTTCGGGGAGATGAGACGGACGGACAAGTCGAGGTGATTGTTTTGATGTTTGCTTGAACATGTTTCGCCCTCTCCTCGTGAGCACTTGTATATACACGAGATCACGCCTTAAGGGGCGGCCATCAGGGGTTATTATAGCATGGTCCTTTTTGAGACAACGCTTTGCAAAAAATATCCTGATCCTCCTTTTGGCCAACGGAATATAAGGCAGATCACTTTGAGATCAGGTTGGGCTGGCTTGCTGTGAAGAAGTTGTGCAACGTCCAATGCCAATGGCGTGTCAAAGTGCCTGGCCTCTATACAGAAATCGTGTACAGGCCCATAGCGAAGAACCGAACACCCCTCTCAGACTTCATTAGCCATGAGATTTGCTTATACTGAGATTTCTCGAGCACAACAGCTAAATGCAGGAGAAGTACTCTTGTTTTCTTTGCTGCAAATGATGAGAAAAGCACATCGAATTGTAGATCAAGCACAACATTTCTTTTGCTGCTAGTTGGTTTATTATGCATGCATGGACGTAATGTGAAATGAAACCGGAGATGTCAGGTCTGATATCATCGCAGATCAATCAATCGATTTCATCAACCGACCTTCCTGGCTCCCCAATATCGTCCGGGGCCTCAGAAGCCGTCGTATGGCCCTCCGCTGTCTTCTCCCCCTCGAGCTCAGACAAGAATTTCTTCCCTTCCTCCGTCGTAGCATCCACAATTCCTTCCTCGAGAACTAAGATACCACTACCTCCAAGCTTCTCAACCACCTCCTCCGCCTCAGAGACCTTCATCCGACCCAATACGATATTCACCTCATCCAAGCTCTTCGACTGTAGCGCCCTCTGCATATCCGGCGAGAAGCTCTTGAATACCTCTAGAGCAGCAGCGTCTTCGGGGTCTGTGCTGTCGAGTGGGGGGACGGCGATGTTGATTGTTGTATTGGGGTCGACGGCGTGGAGTTGGATCTGTTCGACTTCGCCTTGCGCGTTTGCGGCTGCGCTGGATTTCGCGATTTCCCTGGCGCGGGTTCTGATCTTGTTGAAGGTGTCATTGACGTCGTTGCGGAAGAGGGTGCCGGCTTGATGACCTGGACTTGTAATTCTGCAGAAACAAAGGCGTTAGCAAGTGATGTGAACATGAGGGGGAAGGGGGCTTGTATCTATTACCTCTTAAAAAACAGTGGGATTCCGTCTGGGCCAAGGGAGCGGCAGTACTGCAGCAGCAACCCTTGGTGAACGCATTGACGTCCATACTCCTCGTTTCCGCTCATTAGAGCCTCGAAGGCCTCCATCAACAGCTCGTCCGACTTGCGCTCCTTCAGGAGCTTAGTCTTGTGCTTCATGATGAAGTCTCTGAGGCCATTATAATCTCCAATCTTGATCTTTCCAAACTCCTTAGCCAATGGCGTAACTTTGAGGTCTTCGTCTTCTCCAGTGCCCTCATCTTCGTCATCGGCCTCGTCGTCAGAACTTGGATCAACCTCTTCCTTCTTTGCGGGTGTAGAAGCAGTCGCATTCGGATTGAGCGGCTCGACTTTCTCTTCGGCTGCTGTGCTCTTCTTCTTATCTGCTGCCTCCTTATTCTTCTTCTTCTCCTTTTCTGCGTCTGCCTTCGCGATGTAAGATGTGTCGAAGCCAGTGTGAATGCTATCACTTGTGATCTTGCTGTTCTCAATCTTCTCCAGCTCAGCAAGATGAGTGAGCAGCTGCTTCTGCAGATCCTCAACCTTGCCCTTATGCTCCTCCACGCCAGCAATGTACCCGGCATATGTGTCCTCCACCTTCTTCTCCTCAACCTCCTTCTTCACTTGGTCCGCCAGGCTGCTCAGCATCTGAGAGTACTTCTGATGCTCCTTGATTTCGGTATGAACCCCTTCAGGAGGGGCAGGCGGGGCATCCTCAGTGTCTGCGGCAGCAGAGAGGATCATCTTGAAGACGACTTCATCCGGGTTGGCGCCCTTTGGCTGCTCGTCTCTGAGGTGCTGCAGGAGGGAATTGATGCGCGAGAGGAGGCCCTCGTTGATGACCTTCTCGTACTTCAGGGTCTTGATCTCATGGCGACGCTGCTCTCGTTCCATGTGGATCTGGTTCTGCTTTGCGCGGATGAAGGAGCGCTTGTCGACGTTGGGGTGGACTTCGATGTCCGAGTCGTCGGACAGCTCGAGGGCGTCCCATTTGCTGTAGTCGAGGACCATGATGATGCGATGCGATGCGATGCTGCGGGTGTCTGTCTGTCTGCAAACAGGTATCTGGAGAAGAGAACTGAACTGTTGACTTGACTTGACTTGACACGCTGCTGTTGTCTCCACATCCCCATTATATCTCCCCTATCGGGTCTTCGTTGCCCGTTGTCCGCGGACCGCCCGCTGTCGTCTCGTCGCACCGCTGGGCCAGGCTTGGGGCCACGCTTGGGGCTTGAGGGTTGAGGGTTGAGGGTTCATCAGGGGGGCTTCATTCTCCAGGCTATGCCGGCGGACTTACCGGGCACATCTCACCTTGTGGCATCTCGTCGCCCCTCGTCGCACCGCACCGCACCGCACTGCATCGCATAGCGTCATTGCGCCGTTTCTGCTGTCTGCCTGGCCCGGCCCGTGAATCGGGCTTATATCATGGCGTGGAGCTCTGCTTCGACATCGTGAAGACAAGAAATACCACCACTTGCTGCCAATTCGACGAGGACAAGCCCGTGCTTCTGCAATCCGACAGCCATGCGCAGCTCTAAGCTGCTGACGACCTTCCTCAGGTCGTCCTCGTCCTCGACTTCGTTGCCGGCAACATCACCATCGACTCCCGGCATCGGACTCTCGCTGTCACGGTCACTCCTACATGATGCGCCCACCAATTCCTCCTCCTCACTTGCGGGTGCTGCGCCTGCGCGACGCTGCTTCACTACTACCGGAGCAACTCCGGCAAGTCTACGACCGCCGCGGCAATCGGCTCTAACGTCTCTCATCGCATCTAAAGGATTTAATCTTGCTCGCAGCCACAACGGTATACTACACCAATCATCACCGCCTTCATCGTGGATTGCACGTCAAGTCCAAGCTCAAAATCAAGCTGCCGCAACATGCCAGAGCCGCTCAGTGTCGTCCAATG
>JAGYIB010000236.1:0-12428 GCA_024244615.1 Ascosphaera pollenicola | reverse complement strand
ATATCTCCAATAAAATATCTTAAACTTTTATTTATATTGTTAGCTTTTAAACTAACCACTAAAGACCCGTAATAGTATGTACTGGCCACGGTCGTCTTTGTTCTCGAAAGCCGTCGAATTGAAGATAGTGGACTGGAAGAGGAGCTCTTTCACGGACCTGGAGAGCTTAGAGATGCACTTACTGGCAGACTCCTCTGCAGCTGCTCCGTTGTCAGAGTCATCTTCCTCGTCACGATACCTCCGTGTATCTTTGGGTTTGCCAAATCTAGCACTGGTACCTATCGTGCCCCTGACGATGGTCATTTCGTTCTGGGTAAGAGTGCCGGTCTTGTCGGAGCAGATCGTTGTCGCATTGCCCATAGTCTCGCAAGCTCTGAGCACACGAACAAGGTTATTGTCTTTCAGCATCCGGGTCGTTGCAAACGCAAGAGCCAGTGTAACTGCTAAAGGCAATCCTTCAGGAACCGAGACAACGACAATTGTGATGGAAACGATGAAGATCTGCAAGAAATTCTGCCCCTTTTCTGTAGCATCCGCCATGGTAGGCAGCATGAAGAGGTATTTGATAAAAAGAACAGTAAACAGTATCAGGCCAGAAGAAAGACCGATTTTGGCAATCTGATCAGCCAGAACATTGAGCTTGGATTGAAGTGGAGTTGTCTGGCCTTCGTCCTGTAGCGACATAAGCATTTTTCCATACGTCGATTTGGTTCCAGTTGCGGTCACAAGGAATTTGCCAACCCCCTCAGACACCTTGCCACCAGAGAGTATGAATGGATCTAGCTTGCTGACATCTTCATTCTTCTCAATTGCCTGGAAAACTTCTTCCGCCGGTGTCTTATAAAGGAGGTCAGATTCACCTGTGGCAGAAGATTCGTCACATTTGACATTGTGGCCAGAGATGTAGATTCCATCGACAGGAATGATATCACCCGGAGTCAGATGAACGACATCTCCCACAAGAAGATCATAAATCGAGATGTCATGGGCATTTCCTGATCGTGTCACGGTCACATATCGATCTTCTTTTTTCTTGTTCAATTTCGCAAACTGAAGTTCCTTCTGATAATCATTCACTGCGCCAACCACAACAACGATAACGATGGCCACAACGATTGCAAAGCCTTCGATCCATTGAACTCGAGGTTCGTCACCCTTGGCCGTGACGGCCTGGTAGATACCAAGCAACAAGGAAATCGCCGCGGCCACCGTGAGTAGAATTAGCACCTTGTCGTTGTAGGCGATCCAAGCCAGCTGCAGGAAGGACTTCAATTTCTTCTCCGGAAGACGGTTGTCGCTGAATACACGCTTTCTGTCCGTGAAGGGGGCTGGCGAGTCATTTGGAGACGACGAAGGCCGTGAATCATTGCCGTCCGTCCCTCTCAATCTCTCATTGTGCACGGCTTCTTCGAATGTAACCCGTCCATCCAAAGTAGTTTCTTCAGCGCTCAAACCAGCCTCTTTATCCGTTCTCAGGCCCTTCTCCAAACCATCGAGACCGCCTAAATGGTAGAACGCAGCCATATTTTTGGGATTTAGCAGCTTGCTAAGCTGACCAGGTGAGAAAGCAAACTTGTTGTCCTGCACGTCAAAATCTGCTTCGGTTCCGGGGTCCGGCTTCAGCGCATCCTTGTCGTTGATGATATCTTGTGTCCCACCATCGCGCTGTTTGCCTTTACTTTTGCTGTTCTTCCTTGTGCTTGCCGTATCAGATGCAGTGGACCCTATGGCAGTGTCTCCACTGGTAGAGGCGTTGTCATCGTGGTTATCGTCATGACTCCCACGCTTGTCGTTGGAGCGAGGTACAGATAGATAGTTGTTCCCACCCTCATGTTGTGTTGGGGAGGTGTGACCATGAGGAGAGGTTGGCGTGGGATGCCCAGAGCCTGGTAGAGTTGCTTGTTCAGACTCCGAATTTGGATCTCTATGGCCCTCTGGTGTATTTCCTGAGGTGTCCCTTCTGGAGTTATGCTTTGAATCATCTGATTGATCCTTTCCATGGCCTTGTTGGGGTGAATTCACAGCAGAGGTGTCTACTGTGATAGATGGGGCGTTGCGCCGGCGTTTGCCGGACTTGTCCTTTTTATTGCCCTTAGGGGCCATGATGTAAAATCACAATGCAACAGCCTCTAAACGGGCTTTGAGCTTCGATGGATGTCCAGACTTTGATCTGCAGAGCCTCGAATAGTCTGCAGCTTCAACAGCGTGTAGTGGATGTAGATATCACAGCTTGAACGGGAGGTCATGTGAGTAAATATAGAGCACCCCTGGCTCACTAGATATATGGTCAGCGGTGCCTGAACACTGAGACAAGAACTGTGTGGCTGTCGGGAAGCAATGAAGTATGTCTTTGAACAGTCCACAAAGAGTTGCAGATGTCTAGAGGGGAAGGAATTCTCGTATTTAACAACAGAGCCGACGCAGAACAGCCCCATGACAGTGACGTACCTCAAAAAAACCCTGGCAAAAATGGCACCAGACCTGTTCAAAGCCGGGCGGACTCCGATATGGTACGAGCAGTGGAATCGCAAATTCGAAGGAACTCAGAGGCGAGATGCGTGTCAGAACCCTCAGCAGTCTCTTGTTTACTCCTGAAATGACAGAGCGTACAAAGGGGAGACCGAGTATATGTCTCAGAAATTGTCAGGAACTCCGGCCCTCTTATATAGGGGCAGCAGCCTACCTAGTATCTTCTTTCATAAACTCCGTGGCTCCTTTTGATTGCAATGAATTGTCGTGTTGGAGATCTGCATCAAGGGATGAGTAAAAATGCCCATGAAAACACGGCAGACGTGTATGAACAGACGCTTTGAAGGTATGCAGCAGCTTGCGCAGACCTAGCTATGTCTTCAACAATCGAGCAGCCTCGAAGAAAACGAAGGCAGAGTGATCACAGCAGAGGTCCTGTATGAATGCTTGCTTGCATATGCGTTTGCTAGGAGGTAGCTCATAGAACGTCGAGACACAGTGGGCCAGCGTTGCACAGCCCCCTTCGAAGTAAGGTAAACTCTCCGCGAGCCGCCGTATATCTGAGCACCGCTGGAATACCTGGACGGCTCATCGCCCTCCTCAGGCCCTTTGACGTCAGGTTGCCACTCCCGAACTCTGCCTTGAGCCTGGAGCCGCGAGTAGAGCAAAAGGCTGTTTGGACCGCGAGCCGGGCTTGATGAATCTTGCGCAACTCTGGCTCTGCTGGCTCTGTCCATGCAAATCCAAATGGCTTTTGCACTGTCAAATTAATGGTGTGTCGCCTGTGCGCGGCAATCACGGAGAGGCTGAGCACAACTCCAAACGCCAAAAAACAGCCAACCTCCGTGATTTGATTTGATTTGATTTGATATCATGATGGATATTGCGCTGTCCATTTCCACTGTCGTGCCCTGCGGAACCTAGGTAACAGGGCAAATGATTGCGACGGAATTATCTCCATCATTAGATGTGTGTCGAACGATGCCGCACGCGATGTCTGCTGGCGCTGGTTTCACTGACATGTCTGCGCCCAATTACTCCCTAGCCGCTATGAAGTTTGGCGCTGAATGTGATGTCTGGAGCTGGCCATCTCAATTGCTGCACGAGTCGCATCCAACATGTCAGAGACGGCCAGGGACCTGATGTTGTTTTTTGCGCGTGAGAGCGCTGCGTCATAAGGGTTTTCTTGATGATCAATGCACGTTACGATCAAAAGAACAATGTATAATACCGCCGAAGGTACATACACATATGTAGCCAATTTGCAAATGGCCCACGCGATGTTATGCTAGGCTCGCGGTCGCCCGGCAAGCGAATAAAAAGGGGGCCCACATTCGAGGCCGGGCTGCTTACTTGAGGGGGTCGTTTCGAATGTTGGATCTTGATAACCACCACATGTTTACGGTCAAGGAGTGAGCTCTTTCACTGGATATGGACTCCCCCCGATGAGCATGTCTCAAACATAATGGGGTTCAGGGCACGAAGCACATAGGAGGCGGCAAAATAGGGCATATATGGTGGTGCATACATCAGAAGTTTAAAGGCAAGTAGCTGAAAACAGCATCTGAATTGCGTCACGCATCAGCTGCTACCTTTGGCTTCTTCGTCACTCTCCAAATATCTATCGTAGCTCCCTGAGGCAGTCTCTTCCTCGTTCCGCTCTCCTCCGAGCTATACTCCAGGAGCGCGAGAGAGCTGACAGCCAAAGCATCTGCAAGCTCCGTCATTCTTCCAGCAGCGATGAAAGCTTTCAGCACGTTTGGTGTGCCGGAAATGGACGTTGATAGATTCATGCATTCGATCAGTGCCTCGTGGACGAAAGCCTGACCGGCGGTATACAAGGCGTGGTGGTACTGCAGCACAACCTCCGGGAGGTAGGTAGTACGAATGAAGTCGAGCTCGGTTTTCTCGGCATCTATTGATGTTAGGTATACTTCAAGTCGAGGAGTGATTGTCGGGAGAAAGGTAAAGGCTCCATACCATCTTCAGGGTTATCCAACCAGTCATCAGCAACAACAAGGTGGATCTTCATCGTGATGTTGTCGATGGCAGGGCGGATCATACGTGTGAGCTCCCTGATCTGGGAATTGCTTTCGGCTCTGTTATATTCACAGTCAGAATTTCATCCAGGTGTTAGTGCATTGATTAGAGGCTCCGATCTCACGATGCTCCCTGGCCTCAGCCCAGACCGCGCAATGGCACAGGCTGGCTCGCATTGGCAGTGAGCTGATAAAGACACAAGTATCCAGGCCACGAAAATGGTGACGATGCCACTCCGTACTCCGTACTCCGTGCTAGATTAGCATGGATGAAAGTGACCGGCGTCTCTACGTAGCGCCTTTGCCAATGGACAGTTGATGGGTGACTTCAGTGAGGTAACAGACATGCGGGCGGACAGCTCATGGCTCACACGGTGCTGCTAGTGCGCGAAGCATGTTGCACTATTAAGGTGCTGGCTGTGAGGATGGTGCATTGAGCAGGTTCTTCCGTGCAAAACGTCATCGACGGGTATCTGCCACGCAAACGTGACTTACCGTCTATCTTTGAAATTGACAGGGAGACTTCGTCACGGCGGCAATCGTTGTTTGACTGGGAATTGACACATGCGCGCGCTCCACATCGACAGACTTGTGTTTCTTTGCTTTGCAGAGGCCCAGCCGAAGAAGTGAGACAAAGCACAGATCGGGCATCTGATTGATGTGTGCGGAGTGTCAGTCACAAGAGGGGTGGCCTTTGTAGATCTGCTTTAGATCATGGGCAGAAATGCCCCCCTCGTTCGTTACAGATGCAGATTATGATGCTACAGCACCATTCTCGTGCCAATACTACTACATATGTAATACCTGCTTCACACAGCTTGATATGTTTGGGTTGACGAGGAAGATGCGGCATGCCACCGCAGCAGACAAGAAACGATTGCCGGATTGAGGCATGGCGAGAACACCGCAACCTCACGCGGTGACGGTGACGGAGCATTGCCATTGCACGCAAGCAAGACGAAAGACGAAAGACAAGAGGCAAGGCAAGGCAATGCTTGTCCGGCAGGAAGAACAAGGACAGGGAGAAAAGCCCCCGTGCTATCTCCCTACTCGAGTACAAAGTACGGCCGCTTATCTCCAGACGGCCACCCCTGTGCCGAGTCCTTGCAACGTAACCTCAAATCAGCTATAGGGGAGCACAGCCAGCGAGTCAAGTGTCGGTGCCATCAGCCCGGGCAGCCAGGCGCAAGGGCCCAGAAGGAGGAAAGAAGAAAACGGCAGTGCAGCTCATTTCGCGTGCCGTCCGCGCCCGCACAGCGACTGTCACAATCACATTTCCCACGTTTTCCCTCCCATCTCTTCAGGATCTTTCATGCAACGTGGTAGTCGATCGGACGGTCTTCCCTGGATACAGTTAGAGAGCCGACAGCTGCTAACGCTCTCTTCACTCGCTCTTCGGCTTCCTTTTTTAAATCCCTCGTTTCTTTTTCCCCGTCACTCTCGTTCCTTTTTTGTTGCCGACGGGCCTCTCTCTTCCTCCTCCCCCTATCATTGCCTGCTTCTGGTGCGACATTCTGCACCGTGGATGTGTGTGGTGTGTGGGTGTGCGCGTTCGCACTCTCGTTTGTTATCCTACCCTCGAATTACGGGGCTCCGCTAAGGGGTGAATCCATACTTGCGGTACGCCGTGCCTCAAACTGCGGCATTCAAATAAGGGGAGTCTAGATCAATTGAAATCGGTGACTATCCTCATAGTATCTGCTTCGTTTGTTTCTATCGCCTTTCTTTTATTCCCATCTCGTGCCTGGGCTGGGATCTCTCCTCCCTGGAAGTTCTTCAGAAGCCAATACATTCGGAGAGGCCGTCTCGATTTGACCACCACATATCACATCTTTTCTTGTGTGCCGTTTCGCAATTTAATTCTCTCTCTCGGTAATAGCCTGGTCTGCTCAACTTTCCCCTTTGATTCATCTTTCTCTGCCATCATACCAACAGGTCAGCAGAACGCAGATACACGCCTCGACTCTTTTTGAGTTGTACAGAATTCAGCTGCTTGCTCGAACGACAAAGAAACGAAACAACACCAAGGTAGACAGACGACTCTGAAAGTCAATTGGGCGGAATATTGCGGCCTCAACGAACGTCCCTACAACGTCAGTGACAGAACCTACGCAGTTCAGTTTTACACGCAACCCAAGCATCCTTCCATGATCGGCCACCCACATACATACGCTATTACTCTATCGTTTTCTCAAGCGAGAAGCAACCACTTCATCTTGCAGCGACCACAGGTTGCACGCGCAGCCCAGCGCGTTGCACGGACTCCCCCTACCTCCCCGACCCAGTCAGAGAGGCCATTACCTTCTTCTCCAACAGCGCACGAGCATTGTTGTTACTGAACCCATTGGCAGGCTTTCGCTCCGGGGCACCAACACAAGCTGTCTATACATTGGATTTCGGATTATTGGTTCGAGCATCATCAGTTGTTTTGCATGACCCAAGGGCCAAAAACTCGACTATTTCTCAATAAGTCGGGCGTGGTTTGCAGTCTGTTAGAATTCAAACCCAAGGCAATAGAGAAACAGGAGGAAAGAGAAGGAAACTCTTTCTCGTTCTCGAACCCTTTTACGTCAAGATATGATTGTGTCACCTCCTACGTCGCCGACGGGGGCGAACGGAAATTACCGTCCCATGAGCATGCTGGCGAAACCCAGGGACAGGAGTGGAAGTAGGATGAGCTTGGGAAGCAGGAATGGTACAGGAAGTCGTGCCTCGGACGAGGACACCAGGACTGCTGTCAGAGTTGGTACGTTGATGCATAGGGAAAAAAAGAGACAAGTGACAGGGTACAGACACTGACTTTGTTCTCTATTCTACAGCTGTTCGTGTTCGACCTCCCTTGAGACCTACAGATGCGAATTATGATTTGATTCCGCCACGATTTCAACGAAATATCGTCAACGTTACGACACCTACATCACTTGTTGTCGAGTCACCACAGGGAAAGAAGGTCTTTCTCTTCGATCGAGTGTTTCCTGAAGAAACAGACCAGAGGGGTATTTGGGAATATGTATCAGACAGTGTCGATTCCTTTATTCAGGGGTACAATGTCTCAATATTGGCATATGGTCAATCTGGAGCTGGAAAGTCCCATACGATGGGGACCAGTGGTCCGGGCGACTATGAGACCGAGAGCCTAGGTACGTGATGTCGGCGTTTCTCTACTGAACGTTCTATAGAGATGCTTTGCTGACCAAGGTCAACTTACTATCACTCAGGTATCATACCTCGCGCAGCGCAGGCGCTGTTCGAGCGACTTGATGGTACCACCACGAACCTGGGCTCACAAGCCATTGTACATGCCCGAAATTCCTCAACCGGACTGAAAACACCTAATCGCTACTCGATGTCAACCGCCACATATGTCGAAATCTACAACGAACAACTTCGTGATCTACTCATACCAGAGACGATACCCCAAGGCGAACGGCCAGCGGTCACAATTCGAGAGGATACAAAAGGGAGGATTATCTTGACCGGCTTGCGGTCTGTGGAAATCAACTCCATTGACGACCTGCTTTCGGCACTTGATTTTGGCTCTTCAATTCGTCAAACTGATGCTACGGCTCTTAACGCACAAAGTTCGCGGTCACATGCCGTTTTCAGTTTGAACCTCATCATGAGACATGGTGGTGGTGGTGCCCCGAACAATATGCTTTCAAAGGCAGAGAAGCGTATGTCAATGCCTGCAGATCTTTCTGGCGCCGGCAATGCGGATGGCGGTGGGGTTACAATCAACAGCAAATTGCACTTTGTTGATCTGGCAGGGAGTGAGCGCATGAAGCACACCGGTGCTTCGGGTGAGCGCGCGAAAGAAGGTATCTCAATCAATGCCGGTCTCGCGAGCTTGGGCAAGGTCATTTCACAATTGTCAACACGGAATCCCGGAGCATATGTCTCATACCGTGACTCAAAATTGACGCGCTTGCTTCAAGATTCTCTCGGTGGAAACGCCATTACGTACATGATTGCGTGCGTTACGCCCGTTGAGTTCCACTTGAACGAGACATTGAATACGGTTCAGTATGCACAACGAGCCCGCGCCATTCAAAGCAAACCACATATTCAACAGGTCGCAGATGAGGGAGATAAACTTGCCGTCATCGATCGCTTGAAGGCTGAAATTGCATTCTTGAGAGAACAAATCAAGAGCGCGAGAGATAGTGCCAACGATGCCGAGGTCGAAGTCGCGCGGAAAAACAATGGCACGCCTGATACAGACAGGGCTAATGGTACAACGAGTCGAAATAGGGGCGACAGGCAAACGGAAAAGGAGAAAGAGCTTCAAAACGCCCTCCTTGATGTTCAGGAGAGCTATGAGGCGCTCAGCACACGGCATGCAAAGTTGATTGCGGAGATGAGCAAGGCTTCCGGTTCTTCCTCGGACCTTGATCCCGAAGGCGCTGAAACACTTCTTGGAGCCTCCGCTATGGATCGACTCAAGCGATCGCACTCCTTTGCCGAAAGCGTTGAACAGGTCGTGCTTGAATATGAGAAGACACTTCAGAGTCTAGAAACTTCGTTGTCGCAAACGAGGTCATCTCTAGCAACTGTTGAGAGCAACCTTCTTGAGCGCGAAACTAAATGTGCTTATGTTGAGACAATCAATAGTCAATTGCAAGCGCGCATTCAGAAGATGGCTGATCGAGAAGCCAATACTGAGCATTACCTCCAAGGTCTCGAGGCTAAGCTCGATGGCCAAGCAAGCGGTGAAGAGCAACATAGTGCCCTCGTGACTACATTGCGTAAGGAGTTAGCTCGTGCAAGGGAAAATGAGGCAAGCTGTGAAGACTATATCTCGACCCTAGAAGAACGATTGGCAGAGTCTGATCAAGACACGGAACTCATGCAGCGCGAGATTGAGCGGTTGGAGCAAGTTGTTGAACGCCAGCGCAGTCTAGGGAAGCTGGATGGGTTACTCTCTGATTTTGATCAGAAGGGTCACTCAAGAGAATTCTCGAGAGCGAGCGTTCGAAGCAAAATTGGTACCTCTGCCGACCGACCGACTGATTACACTGATTCTGATGACAAGCCTGTCCTCATACTTGGGCATGACCAATTGGTTTCTCGGACAAGAACACCGTCTGAGGCATCCAGCGCCAGGGGCACTGTCACGACAGGCGAACCATTGTCTATTGTAGAGGAGGAAATCCCCGATGGTGAAGACCACGAAGTACAGAATGCTCAACCTGCTCCCCATTCAAGGGGCGGCGGAAGGTCTTCACCGACGAGTCGCAGCATCAGTGGCACTTCGTCGATCAGGGAGCAGCAAACTGCACAAGAATACGACACATACATCGCGGCTCAGTCGCAGCTGGTTGTCCAACAGCTTGCTGCTGTCAGCCAGGAACTTGCCGATTTGAAATCTTCGCACGAGACGAAGGTCAGTGAATACGAGCGACTTAACCTCAAATACAGGGAAGCATTACGCAATATTGCTGAATTGCAAGGCAAGGTTGATGAAACCCGCCAGAAGAGGCAGACTCAACTTTCTGAAACAGCCTTGAAATCTTTGTCAAGAGTTTCAACTAAGTCTCATGGTTCAATTGATGGCGCACCTCCCTCACATTCCTCCGCAGAGCCATCACGGCCCTTGGAAGCTGAGTTAGAATCCGCAATTCCGGTTTCAGGAATCAGGACAGAAACCGGCAGCACTATCTCAGACACTGAGGCTTCATTCCGCGATGCCAGGGGTACTCGCTCAACGACCTCTCAATCTCGATACAGCTCTGGAAGCAAACTCGGGTCAGGTTCAGACAACATGCAACGTCTCATGAACGATCATCGCCACGGAATGGCTCGCATCACGCACCAGTATGAGCAGCTTCAGTCTGAACACGATCAGACTTTGCGTCTGGTTGAACAACTCAAGGCGGATCTCATCATTTCACGCCAAGATTTAGCCTCAATTTCCGGCTCTTCAGGGTCCCCGACAAGGACTAGCACGCCAAGGGGCGTCACGCCCGGACATACTCCTGCGTCTTCATTTTCCCAGAAGCCTAAAGTGGTACGAAGAGTTACCAGTCAGTCATTGACGAACACCGACCGTGCACACCGTTTCCTGGCTTCTTTGCGTAATGTTGCCGCCGAAGAGTTCGAGTGCCGGCCAGACTCATTGGCAAGCTTCGAACATAATCTCAATGCTGCTATGCACGAATTACATATTCGTATGGAGCGCATTGAAGAACTCGAGCACGAAAATCAAACCGTCAAGAAAGAAGTTGAAGCTAAAGCAACAATCATCGCCGGTCTGACTCGGGAACGCACCAGTCTATCAGCTGCTGCTCCTCAAGTTGATCTCTCATTTGTCGGACAGCTACACGAACAGATTGAGGCATATCAAGCCAAGATTCAGGAGATGGAGACTAGCCATGACTCTAGCATTAAAAAGCTCGCTGACGAGGTATCGAGCTTGAAGCAGCTCATGAAAGCACAGAGTGCTGAGCTTCAGCAGCGCGACGAGACAATAATCACACTCGAACAAGAAAGCAGAAGGTGGCAAGATAAGCACAATGTCATTGCGAACTCACTTGAGGAGACCGAAAAGAAACTGCAGTCCACTCTGACGCAGCTTGAGTCCGCCTTGGCCGGAAGAATGGATATGGAAAACAAACACAGCAGTACCTCCAGTGAGCTCGACAATCATGCTAATCTTCTCGAGGCTGCCAATGCTGAGCTGGAGGAAGCCCGTGCGCAGTGCAAACAGTTAGAAACCAAGCACGCCCATGCTTCCAGTTCTCTTGACGATCATCAAACTCAATTGCAGTCAACGCTTGGCGAACTCGATGTTGCCTTACAGAAGGTCACTGCGTTGGAGAAAGAGCGCGATGCTCTTGCGAATAGCGATATCGCGGTTGAACGCGCGAGACACGCAGATGAGATTAGCGCTATCAATCGCGAGACTGAGGAGCATAAGCAGACCATCGAAGAGCATCGCCACGTTATTGATGACCATATGAAGACAATTGACCAGCTTGAAGACGCTCTTGAAGAAGCCAAAAAGAAGGCAGCAACCCATGAGAAATCCGGAATCAATAACAACAATGAAGTGGAAGGTTTGCGGCGGCAGATCAAGACTCTCAATGCCGAGATTGACACGTGCAAGGCTACGGTTGAGCAACGGGAAATGGAGCTCGGAAACATGCAGGCAATTCATTCTCAGGAACTCGAAGCTTTGGAAGAGAAGCTTGTCGAGGCAGACAAAGCCCACAACAGAAGCATGAATGAGAAGACGGCCAATCATGAGAAGGAACTCAAATCTTTGCGTGCTGAAATTGAGCAGTCCAAGAGCGAAGTCCAAAGCCTGGTCGATAAAGTCAGTCACCTGCTTGAGATGGAGATCCCCGATGTGCCCTTCCTTTACCAGCAAATCGAGCGGACAGTGAAGGAGAAAGAACAACTCAGCAAAGAGCTCTCCGATTTAGTGGACACAAATGAAGACCTGATGAGGCAATTGGCTTCTAAGGAGCTCCTCGACAAACAGATTCAGGAGCTCACATCCAAAGCTTCCACTCATGAGGGCAAGGCTCAAGAGCTTGCTTTTCTTGTTGCGACTCACGAAGAAGCTATGCATGATATGGAGGCTGCTTTGCAGAAAAAGGACAAGCTCATCTCTCGAATCGAGGCCGAAAAGGAAAAGAGCGCGCGTCTCGTTGAGGAACTGGAAGAGCAGATTTCCAGCTCGTTCGACGACCATAATAATAGATTATCGGTGATCAAGGAAGAGCGCGTCAAAGCTATCGACGAGGCCAATGCCAGGATAGTCACTCTCGAGAAGGACGTTGAGAGCTATCGCTCCCGGCTTTCACTGATGGAAAGTCAGCTTCGGGATGCCAACTACGGTCATGACCGCACCAATTCGACTGCTTCTAATGTACGCAAGAGTACTACTCCAACTGCCGCACTTCCATCCCCACCACC
>JAGYIB010000235.1:0-12433 GCA_024244615.1 Ascosphaera pollenicola | reverse complement strand
ATGGTGCATCGGCAACTGTGATTAAAACCTCTACTTATAGGGCCACACAAACATCTCCAGACATGTGCGTCAGGACCCGGCTGAGAGATACTCTTGGATCTCGACGTCTGCATCACATCACGATGATGATCATCTCCGCCGTGTCTTTTTTTCGCTGTCGTCCTCGTCCCCGTCCCCGTCCCCGTCGCCGTCGCGTGTTTCTGCGGTTCGCGTGTAATTGGTTTTTCTGGCATCTGAGACGCGTCGTCCTCAATTGGGGAATGCAAGGCTTGGCGCAATGACGGTTGATTAAAGCGACATGGTGGTGTTCCGGAAAGGGTATAGCGCGCTGAGGTTAGTCTTTTTTTTTTCTTTTTTTTTTTTTCCTCCATCGAACCATCATCGAAGCTCAATTTCGCAACGTCAAACATCAGAAATTACCTCCCCATCGCTGCAAACACTTCCCCCTTTCTGGACATCAATCTGTTAGACTGCAGAACAGGCAGGCATGGCTCCCCGCAAGTCCGTTGAGAAAAAGCCCTCCGGCGTCAAGAAGGCGTCTACCAAGACCAGTGCCGATAAGGTACGTACTGCGCAATTGAGCTAGGTTTGCGCCTGGCAGATTGTCTGTTTCGTCCTCATCTAACGTCCTTTGTGGTATGTCAGGTCAAGAAAACTCAGGCAGCTGGTAGCAAGAAGAAGGCCGATGTCCCTCCCGCTCTATTGGGTGCTATCGGCTCCTTCTTGGCCGAGAATGGCTACGAGAAAGCCAGCAAGGCGTTTGTCGACGAGGCCAAGGCCGATGTGAATGTCAAGGCCCCATCGTTGCTCGATCTGTTCAAGAACTTCAAGGAAGAGCCTAAGGAAGAGGCGGCGAAGAAGGAGGATTCCTCCGACAGTGACTCCAATTCCGATTCCTCGTC
This sequence comes from Ascosphaera pollenicola, assembly GCA_024244615.1. Lineage (NCBI taxonomy): Eukaryota > Fungi > Ascomycota > Eurotiomycetes > Onygenales > Ascosphaeraceae > Ascosphaera > Ascosphaera pollenicola. The sequence continues at coordinate 11,531 of JAGYIB010000235.1, read as the reverse complement.
TAGCAGCTCCAGCTCCAGCTCCAGCTCCAGCTCTGATTCTGATTCTGATGATTCCATGAAGGATGCTTCCTCTGACAGCTCCGACAGCGAATCATCCAGCGATGAGAGCAGCTCCAGCAGTGACAGCGACAGCAGCGAAAGCGAAAGCGAGAAGGAGGTTAAGAAGATCGACAAGAAGGCCGACAAGAAGGCTGACAAGAAAACCGAGTCTAGCCCCAAGGCTACCAAGAAGACTATTAAGCGCAAGGCCTCCCCTCCATTGTCTTCATCTTCCTCTTCCTCTGAATCCTCCTCCGATTCCTCCGATAGCTCTGACTCCGACTCCGACTCCGATGAGGAACCTGCACCCAAGCGCGCGAAGGTCGTGAAGACTGACGTCAAGGACAAGAAGCCCGCTCCCGCTACTTCTTCTTCTTCCTCCTCCTCCTCCTCCTCCTCTTCCTCTTCTTCATCCGAGGACGAGTCCTCCAATAGTGATTCTGACTCCTCTTCCTCCTCATCTTCGTCTTCCTCATCCTCATCCTCATCCTCATCCTCATCCTCATCCGACTCTGATTCCTCGTCGTCCGACTCTGACTCCAGCTTCGACTCTTCTGATTCTGAAACCGAAAAGAAGACGAAAAAGGAGGCGAAGGAGACAAAGAATTCTAAGTCCCACAAGAAATATACCGCTGAAACCTCCGAATCTACATCGACATCCGCCACGACATCCACCTCCGCCTCTACATCTGCAACACCCGCGATTTCTACTCCATCCTCTCCTTCCTCTGAGAACAAGCAGGTCACCAAGCGCAAGCATACCGGTGCTAAGCCTACTCCGTTAGCTCTTCTCAGTGAGAATTACAACCCTGAGGAACATAAGCCTAATGACTACATCCCATACGCTTATGCGGAGCGCGCGTACAAGGATCTGTCTGTCACCAGGGGTAAAGGGTTCACGAAGGAAAAGAACAAGAAGAAGAGGGGTTCCTACCGGGGTGGTCCCATTGATATTTCTGGTGGAAAGAGCTTCAAGTTCGATGACTGAGCCAGGGGACAGGGGAAGCTAGCTTGATATGAGTATTGATATGGGTTTGAAAAGTTATCTTGAGAGCTTTAGGAGCGTGTCTATGTTTGTAATTGGAGTTGTTATTGGTGTTATTATCTTGGCCAGAAAGGATTTTTTTATTCACGTTAAATCATCATCCAATTGATGTATATCACTGTCGATCGTTATCATCTCAGCAAGCGTGAAGCAATGCCTTTTGTGATCATCCGCTTCTCATTTTGAAGCCTCCAACAGCATTGTATGTGCTCCAACATTTTCCTTCTCGATCTGCAACGGTGATGATATGTTCATTTTCGATGTCTCGCATTTGACATGCGCAAGTCATAAATATTCATCAATGACCATCTCATCGCCCGAACTATCATCGCCCTCATCAGCCTGAGCCTTCGCGGCCGCATCCTTCCACATCCACTCACGCCTCGTCGTCCCTCCACCCCTTCCAACTTGTACATCGTTCTCTATAGCCGCCCGGGACGTCCTGGCTTGCTTCATGCCAGTATGGAACTGCATTTGACTTCGGTAAGATGGTTGCACGAGCGGTCTTCCGGCATCTTTATTCTCATACCCTGCTAGTTCGAAGTGCACCAAGTCTCGATAGGGTCCCTTGCGGTCCCATTTGTATGGATCTATTTGGCAATTGGCGGAGTACCAACTCGATGAAGGCCCTGCCAGGTCATGCGACGACACGAAATCGAGACGGCAAATTCCACTTTCAATGCCCACCCAAACGGATGACGAGGATGAAGAAGGCTGAGAGAGTGTGTAGATGGGACCCCGATAGCGTGCTTTAGCACGATCGGCCAGTCTCCCTACTGTAGGCGAGACAAACATTGTAAATCCGTCTTTCTTCGGTGCATATTTGGGCTGGACGGTGGGCCTTGTGGCTGATGCAGCTTGGTCTGCTTGTGCCGGGACCTGCGCTTGTGAGACGGCAGATTTGGGCTGGCGAAAATCGTAGAGCTGAACGATACCTTCTGAACCAATGCCAGTGAGGAAGTGCATCGATCCAATGGGTTGTATACAATAGACTGGGTCAAAACGAATGCTATCCTCGAAACATCCAACCCATGCATGGGGCACACGGATATCATGGAGTCTGTCGAGACGTTGTTAGCGTTCTATGCCAACGGGCAAGTCAGAGAATCAGACACCTACGTACTTCACAGTTCCATTCTGCCAGCCTGAAAGGAAAGGACGCCTTCCCCAAGCAGGATCCATGCCCACAATCTCGTAGACATTCTTTCGTTCCTCGCCGCACTCGAAGCTCTGAACCTCCCTAACTCCACTCTCTGTGATGTGAAACAGGTTGATCGCATTATTTAAGCGATGTGACCAGACTGCAATGCTTTCTTCGTTGAAAAGTCTTGATGTTAGAGGCCTGGATGGTCCGTCACGCCGTTCGGGGTCAATTCTTGCAAAAGGCTGAGGGATATCTCGGTCGTCATTAACATTGAACAGTAGAATCGGGCCCCTATCCATCGTCACGGCAAGAGTGCTGTGCAACTTGTTGTCGATATCGGTCCTATCAATAAACGAGTCCATCCCCGTATCGTACTTCTTCTTCACCACTGCATCATCAGATGGGTTCAGGACAACCCGCTCGACACATCCTCGCCGCCTAGCAAAGATCACCTCCTCGAACGCTGACGTCGTATTGAGTTGAGGAAGCAGATGGACACCAGTGATGTCGTCTAGACTGTTGGCCATCTCCGGGCTTCCATGTAAGATCCATGCCGCTTCGTCCTTTTCGCGATGCCATGGCTCCCATTCGGTGCCCTTGCTCAAGGGATGCTCATTATTTTTGATGCGGATGACCAAGTCGGCGCCGGCACCATATGCCATAACCTCTTTCCGGTCATTCCAGCTGCCACTCCTCCATAGCTCATAGCTATCGATAGGAGGCCGGAATCCCAGGGTTGGGCGGTCATTCCTCCGCGCTCCCTTGTTAGAGCCTCCATGGTGGATATGGGGAGGAATTTTCAGCATGCGTGCCTGGACAGCCCGCAACTTAAAGGCGTTTTCTCGAGAAACCAATGCATGCACGGCGTCTTTCCATATAGGAGGTACAGCTGCAGTTGGGTAGCGCGAGCGAAGGAAGCCCTGAAAGCTCCGATAGTTATCAGTCGAGATGACATCGTGCATACGACGAGACGCCTGTGCTAGATGGCACAGGTCGCTAGCAGAATGAGCATAGCCGGCGATGTCGTAGACGATCTCAGGCGGAAGTCGCTCCATGATAGGGCTGAGTGACTCTGCTTGCTGCCAGTTGACTCCGGCTAAGGCTCATGATATGATAACATTTCTTCTGCCCTCGGTCCAAAATGATAACAGTCGAGAGTCGAGTGGTAGGCAAACTGGCACTGTGGGTTTGGCAGTGCAGGGGAGTGGATAGGCGATGGTTCGGCAGTGAAGGGTTCAGGGTGGTTCAGGCGCCGGCTGTTGGGTTGGGCATTGCCGAGTCGATAAGCTCTTATCGGAGCAATCTTATCGAGCCCTGGCGATGTGATGTTGCATGCATCGTTCCATTCCATCGCGACTATCTGCGGGGTGCAGATGAAGAAGAAGAAGATCTCCTGCTGTTCAGACCCGGCCGGCCTACAAGAGCCAGATGAAGCCGCCGTTCTCGGTCCCCCTCTCTCTTGAAGAGTGCAAGACTCTGTTCTTCGATCTGGACAGCAAGGGTTGAAGATGACCGCTTTGACAGCCTCTCCATCACTCATCGCCGTGGCAGCCGCTGCTTTGCTGCTCGGCTTCTACAAGCTCATCGTCTATCCGGCGTTCCTCTCGCCTCTGGCGAAGATTCCAAATGCGCATTTCACTGCGCCCATCTCCCCAGCATGGATCATATGGAACCGATTCTGGATGCGCAACAACAGGACCATCGACGAGGCGCACAAGCGTTTTGGCCCCGTCGTGCGGTTGGGCCCTAACGAGGTCTCCGTTAACTGCATCGACGGTGGTGTGCGGACTGTATATACTGGTGGCTTTGAAAAGCATGAGTGGTATCCCAGAGCATTTGGTGCCTTTGGGTGAGTGCCAAGTGGATTATGATGACTGCAAATATAGCTGTCGTGAATGTTGCTGCTGACTCCGTCGACGATAGGACCACAAGTATGTTCAGTATGGTCAAGGGCAAGCCGCATTCTCAGCGAAAGCGTATGATCTCCAACATCTACTCGAAATCTTTCCTCCAGGGGTCGGCGCATATGGCTGCTATCTCAAAGACAGTCATCTTCAAGCGTCTATTGCCCATTCTGTATGATGCCTCCCAGTCCGGCAAAGACGTCGAAATGTATCTACTTAACAACTGCACCACTTTCGAGTTCGTCAACGGCTACATCTTCGGTCTGAATTCTTTCAAAAGTTTTCTCCTGGACACCGAAGCAGGTAAGGCATGGTTTACAGAGTACCAGTGCCGCAAGCCATTTGAATTCTACCGACAGGAAATCCCCCGCTTGACAACGCTGCTGAGGACACTCAGGGTTCCAATTATTCCTAAATATGTCGACAAAGCCAACGAGATCATGGAGGACTGGTGTCTCGAAATTTGTGATAATGCCGATAAGAACTTCGCCTCGACAAAGCCAGGCTCCGAGCCAGTTGTATACAAGCAGCTCAAGAAACAGATGCTCAAACAACAGGGTCTAAAGGACGAGGCCGAAGCACCAAAGCACGTCCGCGAATACATGTACTACCAAATTGCATGCGAGGTCCAGGACCACTTCACTGCCGGCCATGAGACAAGCGCTGTGGCCATGACCTACCTGTTTTGGGAGCTCTCCCGCAACAAACAATTGCAGGAGGAGCTACGCAATGAACTCAAGACGCTTTCACCAGCGCTGACTTTCCCCTTGCCAGTCGGTGTTGATGAACCTGAACTTCCAACATCCAAGTCTGTTGACGCCTTGCCCCTTTTGAACGCCATCATTTACGAGGTCCTCCGTATGCATGCCCCTATTCCAGGGATCCAACCAAGAATCACCCCGCAGAGCCCGACTACGTTGGGAAAATACGGCAATATACCACCTGATGTCCGGGTCAACGCCCAAGCATACTCGCTGCATAAGAATCCCGACGTCTATCCCAACCCTGAAACATTCGATCCAGGACGGTGGATGAAGCCTGAAGGTTCGCCGGAGCTTGATTTGATGAGGCGGTGGTTCTGGGCGTTTGGAAGTGGGGGCAGAATGTGCATTGGTAGTAACCTGGCGCTTCAGGGTGAGTAGCTTTTCTCCTTCCCCTTTTTTTTTCACTCTGCGCATATACCCCTTTATGTAAATTTTCACTAATTTTGCTGCAGAAATGAAACTTCTGACTGCTGCGATTTGGACAAATTTTGATACCGAAATCGTGGATGATGAGGATATCGAGGAGATTGATGCTTATACAGTCCATCCTAAGGGAAGCAAGCTTGTCCTTAAGTTTCATCACGTTTAATCGTCAGAGAACAGCGCAAGGCACGTTGCCCTTTCAACGAAAAACGAGGCTGCTGAACAAAGATAAATTATGTCTTGCCATGACAAGCAACAAACGAAAAGAATCAAAGAGATTATGTATCATGTGTCCAATGTGTATCCTGTCTTTCCATCTTTCCAAAAACAACAAAAAATATGACATCAAATCGAAACAGAGAGTAAAACATTAGACGGATCAAAAGCAATGACGTGTAAACCGTTTTATATATTGAAAATCCAAACTCGAGTATATGAGATCGTTGACCATGCAAATCGTTGTGAGTGAAATGCTGTACGGAGGGGAAGACCGCTTAAATCTGACCAGAAAGAATAGCTTCGGTTGCTGTGATATATCGTTAGCATATGCAAGATTCGCAACAAGAAAAGCCCAATCAAGCTTACCGGAATTGATGTAGTGCCTCTTAGCATCAAGATTACACATAAACCTCCTCTCAAGCTCGTCCTTGACGCTCTTCTTTGTGATCGTCATGAGGTCCGCGGTGCTCAGGATATCCCTGATATGATAAAGAATCTGATCATCGCTTGGCAAATGCGAAAGATCCGCCATCTCCATCTCGTGGCCGCCGGCTTGTGAAACAGAATACTTTGAGCTATTATACCTATGGTTGAGACCATACGCAGACGGTTGATACGCTATTAAGGGATCGGTGGGCGGCTGCGAGGACATGGCCGGGTGATACGACCTGGTGGCGAACGACATGCCGGACTCTGAACGGAGATCATCGTGATACCCGCTACCGGACTGGGTCTCCCAGAGTTCATTCTGGTACTCGTCCCACTTCTTCTTGGGAATCGTCGCAGGATCGAACTTGCCTTCGTCGGAGACAACGACCTTCTGACCCTTCTCGCCGGTGACGACACGAGTGTTACCCCAGGAGAAATCATCCATGTGCCAGAAGGAGTAAAGCGGCAGGGCAAAGGAGAAGATCGGGGTAGCGAGGAGGTAGATGAACATCCAACCGATCATGTCCCATTTGCGATGGAGCAAGAAGATCATGGCTTGCAAGCCGTAAATGACCGCCAGCAACAAGAAGGACATCCAAATAGCGGCAACATTAGTTGTGCAGAGTTTCACAATCAAATAAACAATGTAAACCATGATAACGGGCTGTGCTGCCGTCGAGATCAAATCGATGAAGACGATGAATCTCATAGAGAAACAGCAGAAACCGCAAAGCTGCGACATGGGAACCAATTCGACCAGGTTATGCACAGTGGAATTAATCCAACGACGTCTCTGGGACAAGAAGACAGAGAATGAGTCCGGCGCAACGGTGTAGGCGAAGGCATTAAACAAGAATTTGGTTTTATACTCCGGATGATGCTTGATGAGCAAAGTCGTCAGGTATCGATCCTCACCGAGATGGAGCAAGTTTTTCATATGCAACGTATCGACGCGGATCTCAGCGTACTGCTCAACGACTTCCTTGCTAACGAAAAGGGGTTTGCCAGTATCGGTAGCACGGATACGGTACATAGTGAAACAACCGGGGAGACAAGTGACTGAACCGAAGAGCGACTCGAAGGCCTTGGTCAAGTTGTGTGAGATGTAGTACTCGTACACTTGAATCGAAGTGGTGATGGACGCTCGAGCGTTGGTCAGCGCAGTTTCACCGCAAAGGCCGAGGATGCGTATGTCTGCGAGCAAGGCAGCGACCATTCGAGTAGCAGCGTCAGGCGCAACCTCGGTATCGGCGTCGACTTGCAGGATGAATTCGTAGAATGTTGGATTTACACCAATGATGTTTCGTATATGATGGTGCATCTCCAACTCAAGAGGTGTCATGGGCGCATTATAATGTACACGGTTCAAGAATCTCATCATGACCATCTGAGAATCACGCTTGCCACGGTTACCGGGGCGAGAGACCTCAGACGGCTTTCCGACCTTGACCACAACGAGGAACGGAACGATGTGGCCTTGGACCTCGTACAGTCCTGAATACACCTTGCCCATGTTATGCTGTTTCTGACCTTCACCGAGAGATTCGAAGCTCAACGGTTCAGGGTCGACGGTCTCAGAGACGCCCAAAATGTCAAGCACGATACGTGGCGTAGGGCGGTCATTACCTTGACCGATAATCATACCGTCGCAAATGACGACGAGGAGTTTGCGCTTATCATCATATCTCATGCGAGCCATTGAGTCAATGGCACGACGTAGTGACTCCTCGTCCTCAGTGTAAACGGGAACCTGGCAGATCACGAACCGGTCTAAGTTTTCCGGGACGTTCTTTTTAGTGAACTGCAAAGCGGCAAAGAACTTGAAAGCGATGATGGAAGCGAGACAGGCGGAGATGATGAGAATAAGGTACTCTGCGAATCTGCACCGTGCTGAATTCCGATTGTCGACTTTGCCAATCATGAAGAGGTTGTTGAGACACTGCAATTGCTGGCTGCGCCTCTGGTCTGTCATTTCGATTCCTTGGAAGAGCTTCGAGATATCATCTCCGGGGTTCTGACGGAAGAGATTGACCATGTTCTCATCGAGGAAGTTCTTATTGACAGCCCTTTTCTTTTTGTTATTGTTTCCAGGCTTGTCCTTCAGTTGGATGTTGCCATTGACATAGTCAGTCATATCATAGACGAAGCCATTGATGCTGGACATGTACCGATTCTTCTCGCTGACGAGCGTCTGCATATATGTCGACGTGTAGCCGACATGACCCTTCATGAACTGATTCTGCAGATAATGCATCTGTTCATAGTACCAATCCGGGCGGTAATCATCATTGAAGTATCTGAAGTCGTGGTACTGCCAATTTGTGTCTTGTTGGGATATCGTCACGGGGGTTCCAGACATGTTCGCCGGCTGATAATCAATGACAACAGTCGGATCAACAGGTCCGTCGACACCCATGCACAGCGCAGAGACTTGGATGGGGAAGAGACCAGTTGCGTCCTTGCCAGCGTAGTTCTTGATCTGCTTCGACGGGATGACAGAGTCGACGACGTAGTGATGCGGCAGGAACTTGTCGAGGTCGAAGACACGACCACGAATGGAAAGAAACGCCTTCGCGCCATCTTGGCCATTGTTGCTTGACAGCTCCTGGGTTGAGTAGACGTGTTGCGTCGGACAGATGACGAGCGGGAAGCCGATGATATAGAAACAAGCGACGAGGCAGAAGAACCAAATGAGCATATTGATAGCGAACTTCTCCCTCCAGGCCAATCGGATATCCTTGCGAGGCATGCGGCCGAAGATGCGGACAGCGAAATCGGGAATCCACCACGTCAGGAACCAGACAAGAAAGAGCCACCGCTTCCTGCTACTCGACTGAGGAAGCTCATCCACTTCCTCCATCTTCTTCGCATTGCCCTTCTCGGCCATCTGCTCGCGCGTCTCCATATTCTGGAACATGCCGCCGCTGTTCATGATCGACGTGCCGGCGTCGGACCGGGCGTCGAGCTCGCGACCGCTGAGATAGCCATGCTTGCCTTCCTCGCCGAAGACGTATGCGCCGTTGTGGTCGTCGGGGATGAACCCGTCACCGAGTAACCTCGCTCGTGAGTCGAAGGCCGACGGCCCCGCGCCGCCGGCGAGCAGATCGCCCGTAGAAGCGCCTGGCTCGCCGACGGAGGCGAGTCTGTCGGTGAGCTTCGCGACATCAAACCAGCAGCGTTCAGACAAGAAGATGCCAGTGCTGCCGACCAAAGCCTCGTTGGACGGCCATCGTTTCTCGTCGACGACGACCTGAGTCTTTTCCTTGTCGGTGCCGACGATCAAGGAATCGACTTCGGCGAGGCCGAGAAATTCGGCGAATGGTAAGAAGACCGAAACGTCAGCGTTCTTCAGCCGTTGGCTGATCTCTGGAATGCCGAAAGTCTGCATCTGCGTGCGAACGCACATGCTATCGAACTGGTTGGCGATGCGTCGATCATTGGGCTTGAGGCAGAAGATGAAGTAGGGGTTACAGTTCTTGTTCATGAGGGATTTTGTGACGTTATCTAGAGACGAAAGGAATTGTCCCGCGGCGCCCTGCGTGATGCCCGTCGCGGTGCTAGGAGTTGCTGCATGGCCTGATGTCGACTTTTTTCTTTTCTTTTGCTCGGATTCTGCAACAGCAGCAGCAGCAGCAGCATCGTCGCCGTCGTCGTCACCACCACCATTGACACCGAATTCGCTCTCGCCGTCTTCAATGACGGTGCCGTGGCGCGACAATCGACTGGTACTGCTCCTCTGCACCAGACCCGGGCGACGGTGCTGAGCGGCGTGTTTCCGAGCAGCGAGACTAGGCATGCGTTGGGGCTTGGAGCTGAGTTGGGCCTGCAGAATGGCATTTCTGTCCTGGGGGTGGACGATTGTGCTCAATGCCTGGGTACCGAAAAGATCACGGATGAAAGGAGACTGAGTAGATTTGACGAGGTTGATGAGATCTGCGGAGACGACCTCGCCGTTCTCCTCGACGAGGCCGTCGACGGGATAGTCGACTGGGCCGGCGTAGTGCTGGACGGTGAAGGTAGCGCGAGCGGTGCGGGTAGGGAAGTTTGAGCCGGGGAGGACCTCAGTTGGGCTGCCGACGGAGATGGAGGGGACTTTGCCCTGGAGGCGTTTGCGGAGGGCTTCGAGGAATTGGCCGTCGGTCCTGCCCTTGCGGGTTTGTTCGTCGAGGATGGACAAGACGCCGATACCGGGTTTGGTGAGCCCCTTGACGGTGTCGGTATTGTCGAAGTAGCTGGTGGGGCCGACGACGATTTCTTCCGTTTCGAGCATGTCGGCCTTGCTATCAAAAAAGGAGCGGAGGCAGAAGTTATGGAGGGATTCGTTTGCGGCATTGTTGAAGAGCTGGTCGAGGACGAAGGCAGGGTTTGCGGCATGAGAAAAGCCGGGGAAGTCGACGATGGAGATTGTGTTTGCGACGGCGTCTTCGCGGGCACAGGATCGCGAATTGATGGATTCCATGACGTAGGCGACGAGGAGGGAGTAGAGGGTGGTAGCGAGGTTGTCAGCGTTCTCGCGGGCGCCGACGGGGTCTAGCATGACGGTGACTCGTTCGCGGCGGATGGTCTTGCTCTTGTTGGCGAGGCACAGCTCGAGGTCTGCAAGGCTGAGGCCCATGAATGCGGCGACGATGGAGAGGGTGTCTTTGTTTTTCACGACGGTGACGGTCTCCCCGCCTTCGTGGGAGTAGCCGCCGCTCTCGTCGGCACCGGTGGTGGTAGCCTGGCCGGTGGTGAACTGGAGCTGGCCGATGTGCAGGATGCATGCGAGGACCTGAGAGATCTGGGCGATGTCGCTCTGGGAGAACTCGAGCTTTCGCAGTGCCTTTCTGAACTTGGTGAAGCCTTCGTCGTCCTTGATGCCGACCTTCAATTGGGTAGGATGGCCGAGGTATCTCCATCGTTTATGGCCAGTGCCTTTTGCCTTTCGTGTCAATGTGCGCTTGAGATTGCCGGTAGCAGCAGCAGCAGAAGCAGCAGCAGCAGAGGCGGCGGCAGCAGCGCCAGCATCGTCGTGGAGGCCGAGATGCTCTTTTTCTTCGGGAGAGGTGCCAGCCAGCAGATAGTAGAGGACGTGGAAGCTCCTCTCGCCGGTGGGGACAGCAGTGAGGCGGCTCCTCTCGAGCCTATGGTCGAGGATCTTGCCGCCGATGAGGGTTGGGTTAAGGGTTGAGCTGGCGTCGTACTGCAGCTCGAAGAAGAGGCCTGATTTGGAGGCGGTAGGGGTGGTGACGGACTTGGTGGTGGTCAGGGTGTCGAAGACAAAGGCGGCGTAGGAGAGCTTCTGCGAGAGGGGGGTGGAGGAGAAGGACAGGAAGGACGAAAGGAGGTGGGAGCGAATGGTAGTCTTGCCGGAGCCGGTCTCGCCCAGGAAGACGACAGCCTGATCTTCAGCGCGGGCACCGAGGCGGGCCCAGCAGCGGCGGGCGAGGTCGTGGGCCTCGGCCATGGCGCTGCCGTGTTGGAGGCCATCGGGGCCGATTGTGGAGGAGGTGAAGGTGTTGAGTGCGACGAGGGCGTGGGAGGAGAGGCGCGAGACGGGGGAGTTGACGTGGAAGCTGGGAGGG
>JAGYIB010000234.1:0-12454 GCA_024244615.1 Ascosphaera pollenicola | reverse complement strand
CTAACCAATTGCGCCACGGAGACTTGTGCTTGAGATGTTTGACCTTGTTACCTACAGCACCAGGCAGACCCTGACATGCCGATCCGGAGTCTCCATCGTTCCTAGCACCTCTATGTGAGTTGCCAATCTACTAGGCATTCAAATGACCCAAGGCTAATCAATTATCCAGTGTTCATTGGAGGAAGTATTCCTTTGATGTATGTCTCCCACACGACAGCCCCATTTGTGAACCAGATCTCCATGAACGTCCCCAGAGGCGCAATCGCCAATCCTTCAGTCATGAGGAAATTCCTCAATGACATCCCACAGTCTGCGAAATTACGCATTGAGACCATGAAATTCCTCTTTTGGCCCCGCTACTCGATCGTCTCTGTGGGAGACCTTGTGCCAGCGTCTTCATCCACAAGGCCGGTATCTTTCAAATCACTGAGGCCAGATTATCGGCCGTGGTATGCTGGTGGCACCAAATCCTACTTCTATACATCGCCGAAGACCAGGCCGGAAGCTGCAACTAAGAAATATCGTCCAGAAGGGTGGCAAAAGGTGTCTGCACAGATACAGTTCAATCATCGGGGTTAAAAGTCTTACTATCCACGATTGGGAAGCACTGTGGACTCCGATGAACTGAAACGAAGCGCTCCAAAAACAACGTCGTTTGTTTGCCATTGCTATGATACAAACATGATCACCAAGCACGTGCCCTTAGTGTTGCTTGCTTGCAGTTTTTACATTTGATCGCTAAAATTTTCGACAATCGCTCCGGCGCAACACATCTCGCAAACATACATATCGCGCAGCTCAGACTCCAATCTTCCTTCCATTTTGTGCTTCGACTTCAGCAATCATTCAAGACACATCGGGTTCATATCCTTCAAGATAAGGCATCTCAGCATATTGTCAACTGAACTCAGTATACTTTTTAATATGGCTTCATTGACACCATCTGAACAGAAAGTCTTCATCATGGCTCTTCTTTGCTCTGAGGGAGGCCTGGCAAATATCAAGGTAAATTTCCTACTTTGGACATGCTCAATGACCTGTTGTCTGACCGCATGCCAGATCGACTTTGATAGACTGGCCAAGATGGGAGGCTACAAAAACGATACCACCGCTAGAGTCATCTACTGCAAGATCCGGCGCAAGATCGAGGCAAACGCCGCCGAGGATCCTAACTCCGGGAAAGTGACGAATGGCGGTAAAACACCGAGTGAACCGAGCACGCCCAAGAAGCCTCGCAGTCCCCGTGTGACCAAGACTCCGAAATCCGGCACTAAGGCGAATGAGAAAAAGAATTTGAAGAAGGATGATGAGAATATGTCTCCGCTGAAGAGAGAGTTGTTCAAGAAGGAGTTGGAAAGGTGAGGAATCTTGATCGTTTTGGAGGTAGAAGCCGATTCTGACTCGAGTAGATCGGTATCACCGTCACCTGTCAAAGTCAAAGTTGAAGCATTGAAGAAGGAGATGGACGAGTAAGTCAAATTCTGTTGCGATTGATTGAGTAGCGCTGAGAACTGAACTGACTGTACACAGAATCTTAGATGTGAAGTTCGAGCCTACTGTGAAGAAGGAGGAAGAAGGAAGCACTGCATTCCTTTAATCGAACATTGAGAGTGCCTTCCAGGAAAATGAAAGCAATATGCAATATGTACAGTTTTTGATAATGCTTTGAGTCTCTCCTCATGGTCGCTGAACATCGCACCCAACTTCGCAATATGTAGATGTTCCCCTGACTTCAGGGGTGATGTTCGTTGGCTGGTATCATTTCTGCTCAGCGCCGATTGAATAAAAATGCTTCGATTATGCAGCTATGCGGTTCTGACTTTTGGTATTTATGTCTTTACAACCTGATAGGATATACCAGGCGCTTGTTGAAGATCCTCTCGAATATTGTGGTGATACAGCATTTGATGTCCGTAGTTGGCAACAAAAATCCCAGCTCACATGCTTTCGACAGCCTTCAACAATGCGTCTATCCCTCTCCCTGTCACAGCAGACTTATCCTCCACATCCGCGGGCCCGTCCTCCTTGATGGCCCAGGCCACATCGCTCCACCAACCCAAGGAAAGTAGACCGCCGCCCTTCTTTTTCTCTAATGTATCCTTCAACCGACTCGTGTGCTCCCATTGCCTTGCGGCGACTTCTGCCTCCTCGACCACCTTGCTGGGAATACCACACATGCTTGCACAATGCATACCAAAACTGCCTTCCGCCACACCTGGCTCGAGCTTGTAGAGGAATGTGACACGCCTCTCTTCCTCGTCGACATGTATACGCATGCGTTTGGGGGCGATCTCGGGATGTGCCTCGAATTCAGTGGCAAGTGAGTGATAATGCGTCGCGAAGAATCCGATACATCCCAAATGGGTTGCGACGTGATGGAGAACAGCTTGTGCCACAGCGACGCCGTCGTAGGAGCTTGTTCCACGACCTAGCTCGTCGAGGATGACCAGTGAGCGTGGCGTGGCCTCAGATAGAATCTTCTTGGTCTCTGATAGTTCGACGAAGAACGTGGATTGTGCTGCGAAGATGTTATCGTTCGCCCCTAGACGAGACATGATGCGGTCACAGGTGGTCAAGCGCGCTGATCGGCAAGGAACGTAACATCCAATCTGGGCCATGATCACGGCGGTGCATGTCATGCGCAGAACAGTTGACTTGCCAGCTGCATTTGCACCAGTCAACAGATTGATGTTGGGCTCGTTTCCGCCCAGATTGATGTCATTGGGGATGAAGTCACCGGCATTTGGCAACATGCATGGATGCCTCAGCTCCGTGAACTCAAGAACACTTCTTTCTGTATCGACGAACTCTGGTCTGCAACTAGGATAACCCATGGAAATGGATGCCTTTGCTAATCCCACCAAACAGTCGAGCTGAGCCACGATCTTGACAGCTGCTAGCCACTGGGCATAGTCCTTGTCAAACTCCTCATATATGCGGCGACGAAGGTCGCGTACAATCTGGGCATGCGTTTCCTGTAACTCCTGAAGTTCGCGAATCATAGCGCGAAGCACAGGGGTGTAATATCGCTTGACCTGTTTGGTCGCAGACATTTGATTCCAGTTCTTTGGAACATCCTTGATTTTTACAGGGACCTCAAGCTGATAGATCTCCTTGCCATTGTCCCGATAGCAGATAGCAGATGATTTCAATTGCTTCTGCGCTGTTCTCAAGAATTCGTCGAGCTGATACTCAACATGGTCGATTCGTTCTTTTGATTCGTCAAAATCATGGAACTCTCCGGGGCCACAGGGGACAATGAAGTTGTACTCTCTCGCTTGCTTCCTGTCAAATTTTGTCTCCCATCGTTTAAGAAGATCAGACAAATCTGGCATGCTCTGCAGAAGTCCTCCAATGATACCTTCACCGTTCTGTCCGCTGCTGTTCGTGAGAAGATTGATAGTGTACTCAATCTGCTCGAACCCTTCAAGCACGCGCACGAAATCCTGCGGCTTGCAGCTGCCGGCGTGGACTCGTGATATCAAGCGTTCGAGATCAGGCAGTTTGGACAACTCAGACGAGAACTGATCTCGGAATGTATTATCCGCATTCAATGCGTCCACAGCGTCGAGGCGCTCATTGATTTTGGCACTGTTCGTTAATGGACGGCATACCCATTGCATAAACTCGCGTTTGCCAAATGGTGTGATACAGTGATTCAAAAGTTTGAACAGAGTTCCTGTTGACGACCCGTCATGGGAGTTTGCGAATATTTCGAGGTTGATCAGAGTTTTGCCGTCGAGGACCAGAGTCGAGGCAGCGTGAATTGGATCATACCAAGCGAAATTGCCGATGGTGATGAGGTCACGCTCTATTTTCAGCAGGCGAAGATACTGAAGCAGTGCGCCGAACGCAGACATTGTGAGGTCCTTGTTTTTCGACTCGTTGAGGGCCTCCGGCCACTGATTGTCCGCAAAGTATTCGCTGACATCAATCTCACGCCGCGTGAATTCGGCCTCCCAAAACTCTTCGGCCGGCTTCAAGACATTCCAGATCGTGGTGAGTGAGGTATTTTGCTTGAGAATCCTCGTTGCACGTGTTGAAAGGTTACCTTTTTCGAGCAACAGCTCCTGGGGTCTTGTTTGCGCGACAAATGTCTCAAACTTGGTCAAATCAACATCATCAGTGAATTCAGAAAGGAAGAACTGCCCAGTCGCGGTATCCACAAATGAAATGCCAAATGTAGGGCGGTCCTCTATGAGAGATTCCTTGATGGCAACGCAGTACGTTGCCATGTCATCTTGGAGCATTGATCCATCAACAAGGGTTCCTGCAGTCAGTACGCTCTCAAGTTCTCTTCGAATCACTTTCTCAGCCTTCGCGTCTTTCTTTGAGATGGTTCTTCCGTCCTTCTCCCTCATCTCTTTGCCCAAGGCAGTCTCCTTTTGATCAACCCTTGCAATCTTGAACCCCTTTGCAACGAATTGGCTCGCCCAATAGTCCAGACTCGACTCAGGAACGCCGACCATGCGCATGTTTACTCTGTCCGTGAGTTTCAAATCAAATAGCTGATGACCGATTGTCGCATCGTTCTCATATAGCTCATAAAATTTGCCTTTCTTGAAGAACACGACGGTATCCCAGAACTTCTGTTTGATCTCCCAGTACTGCTTCTCGAACGGCGAAAACTTAGCCCAGGCCATCGGTGGGACGTATATGGTTCGAGGGTCGTAATCAGGGTGACCTCGAGGATGTCTGTCCATATCCATGACGTTTGCGAGCCAGGGGTATCGCTGTTCTGGCTCTGTCATATGTGCTTTCTGTTTCTGAGTTGATGGTTTTCTGTCCTGTGTTTGGATTGTTGATGGAACATAGGGGGTATCATCGGTAGGGTCGTAGGCCCATTTTCGTGCTGTACTCGGAGCACCTTCATGGTCAATGTCCATGTCACTGATTTCTTTAAGTCTGTCGCTCGCAGCGGTCCGGCTTGTTGTTGGTGGTGATGGTTTCGTCTTGGTCTGACGGGGTGTTGTCCGTTTCCGCTTTGCACTGGATCGAACTGTCTCTTCATCAGAGTCGTCCGGTGCAATGAAGTCATCTATATCTAGGTGCTTGTCAGTGCCACGGTCTTCAAAACTGTTCGTTCAATGATCCTACCCATGTCTGATTGCACGGCTGCGTCTTCCTCTTTGAAGGCATCGTCCTCATCATCTGAGAAAGCGAGCTTCTTCCGTCTTTTGCTAGCGCGTCCATTTGTCGCAATGACGTCTTCGTCATCGTCGTCAGATTCGGCATAGTTAATTGCCTTCTTGGCCTATTCTTGAAGGTCAATATAGACGATCAACACTGTAACATAAAGCATAGCAACGCACCCTGCGACTCGGGCTTCCCGATTCGGTCTTCTCATCTCCATGCGGCACGTTTTCCAACGTGTTTTCTGTCCCCTCATCCTCCTCAGGGCCAACGGGATCACTGCTTGGTATCGGAGTCACATTCCCCAGCGACAGCCTCGCGGCCTTTTTTGTCAATTTCTGCGCGCTCACTTTTTTGATTGGTGAAGAAGATGGAGGAACATCCTGACTAGAGCGCAATGTCGCCGCGGTCGTTGGCGTCGGAGCAGCAGCCGTACTTGGCCCAGAAGTCGCGGCAGGAGTGACGGGAGATGACTTTTGAAAGAATCCCAAGATCGACCGCTGGCTCTTTGCTCCTGAATTGGGGGTGGCCTTGACGCTGGCGCGGCTCTTAGGCGTCTTGAAGGGGTCTTTGGAGGGAGCCATGGTGAGCAGGGGAGACGCGCTGTGTGCTTTGAGGGAAGGAAGATGGAAGCAGGTATGGAGTTCAGACACTTCCCACACCCATGATCGATCAGCCTCCTGCAGAATAACACAAGCACCGACAAGCCATGGAGTTGCGTGTTGAGTCGTTCAAGCACGGTCAAATGTCGCGTGTGGTTGTCGAGGGTTGAGGATGCGCCCACGACGCGTCTCCGCGGGGGTTTGTCGCGACTCGCCCCGCGATTCTTCTATACATATACGACGCGACGCGCGATGTAGCTGGAAATGGGATGGGATGACAGGCAAGGGATGAATGAGGTCTGTCGGAGTGGATGATTTCGTGCTCGTAATTGATCATAAGTCAAGAGAAAATCGTGATATAGTACAGAGATTGGATGCTTATGTAGGGGCTTCAAGATGAATATGATACAGTATACACACAAAATGAACACCAAGATGCTCGTACACCTGGGAAAGGGGGAGGGGGCCGTCAGGAAGAAGAAGACGTCGGAGAGATGTTCAGTCAACATCATTTGGTCTCCGTGCTCTTTCTCATGATTCCTCCTGTCTTGTCCTTCGGCCTGTAGTGCCCCACGAGTCCCTTCGGGTTGTCCTCGTCCCGAGCAAAGCGTGGTAGCTTCACCCTGTGTCCTGCGATTCTACCCGTCGATCTCACAAGTGCCTCATCCTTCGCGTGGTCGTCAGCAGTGTATTCCTCTTTCCATCCCGGGCAGCTCAGTCCCAGCTTCTCATACTCCTCGTCAGGAACCACCTTGATGATCTTGACCTTCCACTTGCCCAGCTTGAGGATGAGAAGATCATCCGTGATGAACCCTTCAGTGACATCGGCGGGCCAAGGCCTGATGGGGACATAGTTAAGCGCATCTTCCATCTTGTTCTTTGAGTCGGATCTCGACGCGACGTGGGCACCGTTGTTGCAGATGAGCTTGTATGCTTGACTCTTAGATTCGCACATCCCCGCCGACCACATGATCTTATGGAAGAACTGTCCCACAACTAGGCTCCGCGGCAAGATCAGATTGTGATTATGGGCGTTCAAAGCGTTTGTCTGAGACTTGAGGGTTGAGGGATCAGAACTCCTATACGCAGATCCAACAGACTGAGGGTCGACCGCGGTTCTGACCGGGGAGATATTTCGGAGAGCAGCTACTTGCTCAGAGGCTTGGTGTGCAGCCTGACGGCCGTGGACGAGCTCCGTGAACTCAAAGGCAAGCTTGCTCTGCGCGATGCATTTGGAGCGATCGACGTTGTGTTCGGCCATGACGTCGGCAATGTCGCGCAAAGGCATCATGGTGAACATCTTCAGGTAGCGCTCAACATCTTCGTCTGAGACACGGAGGAAGTGCTAGGTTGACAGTCAGAGAGCAGTTACTTGATTCTCTGCAATTGATGTAAAAGAACTTACTTGATAGAGATCAAGGACGGGTGTCATATCCGCATCCAACCAAATTGCATTACCTTCGCTCTTTCCGATCTTTTGGCCCTTCGCAGAGGTAAGGAGTGGTGTCGTTATACCCATTGGTCTGTGGACATCGGGATCATTGTCGATTGGGTTTTGGGGTTTGAATTTTTTCTCATCGGGTGTCATAGGCTGGACACCTGCGGCGAGCATACGGCTGATAGTGTCCATGCCGAAGCGGATATTACCCTCCTGGTCAGAACCACCGACTTGCACAAGGCAGTCGTTGCGATAGAGTTCCCACCAATCCCACGCTTGCATCACAGGATACACGAATTCGGCGAGGGACATGCCTTCGCCTTTCTGCTGTCGGTTCTTGAATCTGTTTCTCACGTTAGTGCACCGAAGCCAGCAATGCTATATAATAACCACTCACCCGTCTCTACCAAGCATAGGCCCAATCCGAACATATTTCATCATGGCCTTAGCAACCTCGTAGAACGGTTTCTTCAACCACCAGGTGTTATTGTTGACCAAGTTCCTCCGCCACGCCCACTCCCTCTCGTATCCGTATTTCGAGGCGTATCGCTCTATAGACATCCCAAACTTCCGCAGCTGCAAGTGCATGTTCACCATGTTCGCCTTGCGTGTCTGAGACGAGACCTCAGGGCGCTCGTCCAACCGATCGGTAGGGTCGCCAATGCGCGATGTCGAACCGCCTAGCAGGAAGTTTGCGCGGTACCCGTACACATATGCCCAGCCGATGATGATCATTGGGATGACATGTCCAATGTGCATTGACGGCGCAGTAGGGTCGACGCCGGCGTATAGACCGATGCGCTTTTTCGTGAGGAGCTTATCGAGATTTTTGCGATTGCTAAGATAGACCCAAAAAAAAAATCAGCCAAACTGCTCTTGGAATCACCGAATTTTCCCTGCTCAAAAACGAGGGCAAGCCTACCCAACAACATTATTGACAAGGCAGCGCGACTCGAGCATCTGTAGGAAACTTTGCCGCTGCCCACTCTCGATCTCGTTTGCCAGTTGCTCCCACTGGATCTCTGCTTCCCGCATGCGCCGTCGATGCTGCTGCGTGATGGTTCTGACATTGACGCTTTCCAGCGCCGTTAGAGGAATCCTCTGAGGGAAAGCTGACGACGCCGAAGCAGACGCAGCTAGAGTCGGCCTGGCATGGCATGTTCTGAGCATCGAGGCCGTCGATGTGTATGCGGGCGAAAGAGGCAGGCGTGGAGCCTTGAGAGCGCGTGTCGGGCGCATGCTGGGCTGATGGAGACTGAGCACTCGGCGCGTTCACGTTCAGCAGCAATCTCAACTGAATGAGATGCAATCCTGATCTGGATGCATTCGAAAGCGATATCAGATGTCAATTGAGGTTCGAGCACGGTGGAGGTTTCGCGATAACGGCGGGAGGGCCGAAATTTCTCGAGGAGCCGCATAGGCGCGATAGGCGATACGCGCGCGGATGTCACCGCGATATATGATGGTATACGGTACCTCGATGTGTCAGGGGCTGAACGAACGAGGCAAAGGGGGGAAAGGAAGGGCAGCATGATGGAGGATATTATGGCATGGGGTATGGCGAGGTCAGTATATGCTTAGCCAGTACGCCTTGATGGAAGCTACACGGTATTTCGTGATGTAGGACTAAGGATGCGGTAAAAAAAAGTGCTTCATACGACCTAGACTAAACTCTTATTACTAGCAAAAATGATCATAAATGACAGTTGATTTACCATGATGAATCAACTAATCCAAAAGCTAATTCAAAAAACATCCTTTATTTGAGGAGGACAGTAACCTCGACCTTGTCAGCGTTCAACTCCAACTCAGCCCAAGCCTTCTCAACATCAATCGTGAGCAACTTCTTCTCAGCATCAATGCTCACCAACTCAGCCGGAACAGCCTTGCCGTTCAGAAGAGCCATGACATTGCCAGCAACAGTCTTGCCCTCCAAGTCAGAAACAAAGACACCGAAGACACCGAAGGCCTTGAGTGCAGCAGCAACCTCAACTCTGTCGTTAGACGCAGCCTTAACTTCATACTTGTTCAACGCGGCCGCACCAGTCATCTTGTTGATGAGACCAAGCACGGCAACCTTCGTGGCACCGACTGTGTGCACCGGGTGAGCAGTGTAGATATCCCAATCACGGATGCCGAGAGACATAGAGGCAAACGCAGTGTCTTCCTTAGGAGACATGATGCAAGAGATCTGGCTGTCCTTGAACTCGCGAATGACGTACTCCATATCACGCTCGACGCCAGCAAACTCGTGAAGCGCAACCATATGCTTGCTCTCCCACGAGGTCATTGGGAAGGATGATCTCATGACCGTCTGCTGTGACGACTCCTTGCTTTGCAATATTGACGAGCTTTCTGTAGGTCTGATGCACACTATCCGACTGACTGGCCAGGTGCAAAACGGCTTCTCTGTCGGATACTGGGGACTGCATTATCGCGCCGTGAACCTGGGGCCTGTCTGGGATAGCTTCTGAGTCTGCAGTGTATATGTAATGAAGAACATCCTGGCTTCCCGTAGAGTGGCCCATGATTGACACAAGCCCTTCCTTGCCGCCATTGGTCTCCTTCTTATATTGCAAAGCGTACTTCACGCATTGAGCGATTTCCTTGACGTCCTGATCAAGGGAGCTTGTGCCAAAGCCCTTGTATGATGAGGAAAGAAGAACAGTGAAGATTGACCACTCGGTATCCTCGAGAGCCTTGACGATGTCATCGACGAGCGTCACACTACCCAAACCGTCGGTCAAGCCACCGATGAAGATGAGGGTATTGGGCTTTGGCTTGTTGCCCGTCTTGAACTCGAAGGCCGTGAGTTTCTCAGCCTGCGGATGGAGATAGCTTTGAATCAGCTCTTGACTTCCTTAGTGGGACATCCAGGCCTGTCTGCCCCTCGTCAGAAGGATGTTGACGTACGCCATAGCGATGAAGGATTCCACTGAACCGCGAGGGGAAGGGCATGATGCTAGCAGGGATAGTCGTGTATCCTTTGACAATTGAAAAGTGAATGAGCAAGGAGACAGTGAGAGACGTCTTGATGCTTCTTCTGATCCGATGTGATATCGCGATGGGATGTCGTCTGGATTGAGTCTCCACCGGAGCTGCCTGCGGGAATCTGGTTCGCTGCTTGGTTTACTTCCCTGGATTTTCGACCTGACGACTTCAACCGATCTCGCGAAATTGACATTCTTCGCGACAGCATGACAGACAATCTTGACTCGTGTAGAGAGTGCAAGATGCAATGACTTGGGCGGTCGCAAAATGAGCTCGTCATCGCCCAGACGGTCGACACGCCGTCGCAAAGCTGTCAAGTACACGCCTGTGCCGCCAGATGTTGACATTGGCTCTCCATCCGACGTTGATGCTGCTGCTGCCGACACAGTTGCTGTCGAAGAGGATGCGCATGAATCTGATGCTTCGGAATACAACGATGCGGAGAACGGACCTGGCGATGTGGAAGAGGAGGACGAATTTGACGAAGAGATGCTGTCGGGTGAGCTGCTCCCTGTTTTTCTTCTCCTTAGAATCGTGTCATTTGAATGACGACTAATGGCTTGCCAGAGGATGAAGACGCAGCATCAGTCAAGTCCACGTCACCTCATACATCTGCCTTGAGAAAGGGCATCAAGCGAAAGCGCATAGCTACGCACCAGGGATTTGAGGGAACGAGGGCTATAGACCGAACGAGCCTGCATTCTAGGGGCCTTGGAAAAGAAAATGCTCTCTACTCGAGGTCGTTCCAGATCAAGACATCATTTGGACCTTACAGCGATCTGATTCCGGTATGCCTGGCAAGAGACCTCTGGTCAGGTCCCATGAACTCAACGTTCCCCAGCAAGAAGACATTGAACAAGTTGCTGAAGGGCCCTTCGTCTGACAATCCTATGTCAGTTTACGAGGAGAAGCTTGAAGAGGAGGCAACTAAAGGATGGGATTGGTATTATGACGAATTGGGCCAAAAATTCAGGGCAAAACAGCAAATGGCTACAATATCAGAGGCCGAAGGACGCTCATTTCTGCCAGATGAGAAGTCCTCCCCATTGGGCGTCCTTGTCGGCCCTGTCGACTCTCAGCAGTTCCACGAACTGCAAGTGGGAGAGACAATGGATTTTGGGACAACATTTCCCAAGAGAACTAGGGAAGGCTGGATTTTGAACGTAGGCAGCAAGGTCCAATGCATTTCATGGTGCCCCAACACATCAGGACGTTTCCAATATCTGGCCGTGGCTGCCCCTGTGCTTGACCATCAGAAACGTGAGATGGACGCTTCTCAACGCAATGCCAATCCATTCACCCCGTCGCCTCCTCACCCTGCAGCCGTTCAAGTCTGGCGCTTTGCAGTTGTGCCCGGAGACGGGAATGGTCTAAAGAAATTAGATATGACCACCAAGCCGCGACTTGTCAAGGTCATCTGCACCAAGGCAGGAGACGTGAGGCGCCTCGCATGGTGCCCCTCTCCACGGACTTGGCGGAGTACTAATGATAGTCCGGAGAAAACCGTTAACGTTGGCTTGCTATGTGGCGCTTGGGGCGACGGAACGATTAAGGTCTTTGACATTCAATTGAAATCCGACGCCGAGGAGACGAACGAAGTTGATTATGGTCTGTGAAGCCCTCCATACCCCCTGTTTTCCACTAGTGCCTTTTTACATGATTGCTAAGTCCCAATCGCAGCCCTGGCCGAATCTCCAGCTTTCGAGGCCAAGTTTCTCAACACCCAATGCACATGTTTTGCTTGGTTATCTCCAAGTGATATCGTCGTTGGCCATTCGGATGGTTCCATTGCGGTTTGGAGTTTGGTGACAGAAGCAAAATTTCACAGACCAGTGATCTACACGCCACTTCATACGACATACATCGTTAACATCGAAACTGCCTACCCCACAAGACCGGACTTCATCGTGACTACGGCAATGGATGGTCAAGTACGCCTGGTCTCACTCCTTGACGTTAAATCAGACGTGGTGGACTCGTCTCGATCTCGGATCATATCCCCCTGTCTTGCGTATTCTCCGCTTTTGATGTCCTTCATGACTGCAGACGAAGTTGAGATACTACGCCTCTTCCCAATCAGACGGTTCACTTCCCCCTTGTCCGTGGCAAGAGCCTACAGCGCGTTGTCCGCCATTGCACCTGGCAGTATGCATCATCCAATCTCTCTTTTTGCTAATGTTGGCGGCGCTGCCATCGCGACCAATCCTCTTAGTCTGCTCCTCAACCAGCATTGAAGGCGCCCAAGGAGGTGGAGGAGGAGAGTAAGTAAACGGTGAGACGGTGAGAGGGC
>JAGYIB010000233.1:0-12524 GCA_024244615.1 Ascosphaera pollenicola | reverse complement strand
TTATATATAAGGCGTGGTGGCCCCGAGCTGGTCTCTTCTTTTCTGTTTTTTGGCATTGAATTGAATATTTGACATTGGGCCTTCAATTGACATTTTGACACTTTGACATCCCCGGCATCCTGGCATCCTGGCATCTTCTTCTGCCTGCTCGCATCGCATCTTCACTCCCAGTCGCAAGAATTGACTGTTTCGCTCCGCTATTTGATTTACATCTACACACGGTCCGGCCACTGCTGTTGACGTAGCATCATCTGCTGGTTTTGGCTGTACATATAGACTTAAACAAGATCAAACAAGCCGAAGAACAAGGAGAAGAAGAAGAAGAAACAAAATCACCATTCACGCTCTGTCAATTCCCGTTCATTTATTTTGAATCTACTCTTCGACATTATGGCGATTGCATACCCGGCCCCATCGTTTCCTCAGGGGCAGAAACAGACCCTGCCTTCGTTCAGAGAGGTGAGCTTGACATCAATTTCTCGTTCACGCCGGATTCAATGCTAATCATCATGTTGCAGCTGTTACCTCAATACCTACATGATGAGATTGATGCTTTGGCCTACTACAACTCTGCCCCAAGACCAGTGTCGGTGCACAGAGCTTCAGAGCCTGCATTACCCAGTCAATATCCCAACTATGACGGCGTCAGAGAGACGGAGCAGCAAAGAACGGCTCCTCATTTCCAACATCACTTGTCGCACAGCATCAGTCCCATTCTCCCACCTATCAGGGATTTAGGCGCAAGGCCACCAGCCCATGATGTTAGTTCTCAGGAGACGTCCCAGAAGCCGCCTCAATCGCCTCTTCCCTCAGAAGTGAGAAGCATGTCTTCATCACCGGGATTCTCCCCCTATCCCCAGTCGCCATATACTCAGAACTTCTCTTCAGACCGTGATTATTCCGGCATCACTGTTTCGTCTCCTTCGTACATCACACACTCCGAGAACGGAGAGTCGAAAACTAAAAAAAGACGAGGCAACCTCCCTAAAAAGGTCACAGATATACTAAGGGCCTGGTTCCATGCGCATCTCGATCATCCCTACCCCAGTGAGGACGATAAGCAGATGCTCATCAATCAAACGGGATTAACAATTAGTCAGGTTAGTGCTTCTTCTCCCTTGCCTTTGTTCTTCTTTTCCATTAGTGGCATAAACTAACGCTGCATGCAGATCAGCAACTGGTTCATCAATGCCAGGAGACGGCAATTGCCTGCTCTCCGAAACCAAGTTCGTGCCTCAACAGTACGAAAAAACCGATCATCTGTTGACAGCAGCGGGAAAGAGTGATCTCGTTTCATCACGCCTGTTGATTGATAAAATTCGAAACTCCTACTTAATGTCACGGTCTGCGCAGCTGGTCTCCATGACACTCGAGACAAAACAAAAATGGCAAAAAAAGAGAAATCATCTCACCATCAAGATCAAATCAAATCACAGAAGGAACAGCGATCAGGGGGATCTTCTTAGAATCTCTTCACTAAAAAGGAACTAAGCACGCCTTCTCACAGAGTGACGTTTCGTCCCATTCTACTAATTTTTCTTTGTTACATCTTTTCAATTAAGCATCTAGCAGCGCACGCCACTTGACAGTGGTGGCGCTGTTTTTTTCTGTTTTTTTTGTTCTACTACCTGTATCTACAACATGCGATATACCCTTAATCGTTCAATAGGACCAAAAATCATAATTTGGATGTCCATGACTTTTTTCAAATTCCTCTTCTTTTTTCCCTCTAATGTGCAAACAAGCCGTCCACCAAAGCAAGGGGCTTGATGACCTCTACGACTCTACAAGCTCGGCTCTCCATCTCCACTTGCCCGGCTATCATCTTCACATTCTGTCGAACCGTACGGAGTACCTGTCATGCAACGGGTTCACGAATAATCAGCACACGCATATGACGAATGCCATGCAATCGTTTCAGCCTTTGAAGAGCATCGTCTCTTGAACCGCCCATCTACTCCGTACAGCGGTCATGCGACGGACGACGCGGTTTTCGTTCCTGAAAGAGTCTATTCCTCAGGTACACGGGGGAGGAAAGTATGGGGTACCTCGGGCCCAAATCTTCGAGATCTCCGTATGTGGTGTTCCTTGAATATTGCTTTGAGAGCCAAGGGACCCCCTTGTTTCTCCTGTGCAAATAGAAGCAAACGCTATCCCCGTGCTTATCTCGGTGACAGACAGAGCTGTGCGAATTCGAGTGAACCTGAAACGCCAATTCTCGACCTTCAGCCAGCCAATTCCAGATCTAGAAGTCGAGAACACGAGTTTGGTGGAACCCAGAAGACGATAAGTTGCGCCCCGCGCACGACACCAGAGCGACTTTAGACTTGGAAGGGGGCCGCTTGAAGAAGAGAGCTCTAATAGCGTGCAAATAAGCCTCGGGCGATCTCCCACTTAGGCAGGCCCCGACAATGCACCTGTGCAGTTCGTATTGATTCTCGTTCGTGTCAGGCCACTCCAGGGTCTCAGGCTCCCGAGCCGATCAAACTGCCACTCTCTGCTCGGTCATCAAATCAAGCACATCTTTCTAAATCGTTCCAAGCCACGCGGCGTCAGTGATAAATTGACTATGACAATCATGCGTATCATAAGGAATCTTGCTGAGGCCCGCCTGACTTCGGTGTCTCTCCAGGTCGGGGGCGAGCAGCTTCTCCCCTTGTCCAACCGGCGTCTTCTGAATAGTTTCTCCGCAATATCTCTGCGTTGGAAGTTCAGGTTGCGCAGGGCGGTGTTCACGCCGTTCGTGGCGTTCCGCACGAAGACGCATTCGTCGACGGGGGCGTTGAGGTACTTGGCTATCGCGGCCCGTGAGGCATCGATGTAGCGTGCCTGCTTCACCTTGACGTAGAGGTCGATGCGTGCTTCGATCTCGTCCTGGAAGGCCCGTCTGGTGTCTTGGACCTGGCGGGGGATGGTTCCGTAGGATCCTGGGGCGGGTTGTTAGCAGATGAGTCTGTGCGGAGGGGGCAAGGACTGCTATACCATGATTGAGATTGGTGTAGTCCTCGGCCATGAGGAAATGCTTGCGCATTTCCGAGCCATACTCGGTTGGCTTATCCCCAGGAGCATCCATCTCTGGCCACGATATCACTTGATATGTACTATGGACTTGACGACGACGAGAAAACTTCAAAGGTGACGAGGAGCGAGAAGATGAAACGATGGAGCCATTACGGCAGGCTTGCGTCATGAACCAGCAAGCAAGTTTGCCGTTACCATTGCCTCCCGAGTTGCTTATGTGACATGGTCAGCCGGCGTCGAGGGTTTAAGCACATTTGCCCCCCACCGGCTATGCACCATTCAACGTCCATCGTGGTGGCCAGGCATACGGACAGGCCAGGGGCTGTGAGATAGAGGATTGCACTCCCAGATATCACCCTTGCAGCCGTGCTGTGAAGTTCACGTCGTCCTTCTTGCGAAGCCTTTGACTTGACGTGAAAATCTCCACATCCACAAATACGCCGTGATCGCAATCATGGGCGATGATGTCACCGCGCAATATCAATCTCACGGATCCAACGTCAAGTCACCGACAATGCACTCAAAAGCCATGCGAAGATGGCCTCGGGGGATGTGAATGTGCCTTAAGAATGTCAGCTCGACTCACAATCTATCGCCCTTCCCCCACCACTGTCCGCTTTACCGTCTCCAACGCGCCGTCACGCACGACAATCACTGCAAGGGCGATATTCTATCTTGGGCTGATACTGCGCGTCTGCACCTTCTTTAGCGTGGTCTTTGTCAATGCGGCTAAAGCTAGGCATTACATCAAGTTCTTGAATAAGGATGTGTGGTTGAGGACTGCACCGGGAGTTGCTGTGGCTAAGTTTGCCGACAGGCAAAGCTGGTTGCTCATCGCGGCAGCTAGTACGGTGATGATTCATTTGATCATCAGGAAATACTACACGGGTTGGTTTGGAAGACTGAGGCTTCTTGATTCTACAAGGTTACTGTTACTGACAGTCTTATAGAAGAATCCATATTGGTGATCCGGAGTCTGGGCATTCAAACATCAACATCTTCTCCTATATACTTCTGCCGTGACTCAACACGCTTCATCCCGACGATGCAGATACAGGACATCATTATCCATGAAGCATTCAGAGGATTCGAAGTCCGATTTTACTTAGCTTTGATTGTTGAAGGAGAATCAGAAGTCAAGGTTGTCTTCCCAGTAAGTGTATGGCCGTGGCGTCATTTTTCTCAACTCAGCTGTGACTAAACAGAAATAGAATATTCTACCGCATAGGCCAATTCTAGAAAAGGTTTGGCGCGGGTCGCGCGAGTGCTTGTATGACCTGAAATCATGATTGAGCCAGCGGAGCGTCGGGCCCGTCAGGCCCTTTTACACACTTATTGATGTTGAGTGGTCTGAAACTTAGAGGAACTCAATGGGGCAGCCTAGCAGAGGCGAAATGCAAAAGCATAGGAAAGAGACATAAACAAGTTGAAGATCAAAGAGGTAGATATCAAACATGAATGATTCATCATTTTGAGGAACGACTCGAATTTCTCAATTCCTCCCCTCACATCACCAACCCTTTAAGCATCAATTAAAGTACCCTCCTGAGACCCAGTATTGTCTCTCGTATCCTTATTCGCCTTTCTTTCCGGCAACTGTTGAGTCTGTGGCTTCTTCGCAGCTCTAGCATAGAACTCATCAACGATCTTCTTGGGAATACGGTTAAGCAACTCCTTGGGGTAGATGCGAAGCAAGTTCCACGCGATGTCTAGGGAGTCAAAAATGCTTCGCGACTCGTAGGCGCCTTGCGCGATGAACGTGCGCTCGAATTTCTCGAGGAACTCGAGCGAAAGCTTATCCTCGGGAGAGAGAGCCTCCTCACCAACGACTGCCTTCATGGCGGCCGCGTCACGACCAATGGCGTATTTGGCGTAGAGCTGGTTGGAGACATCGCTGTGATCTTTACGGGTGCGGCCTTCGCCGATGGCAGTCTTCATGAGACGAGAAAGAGATGGGAGGACGTTGATGGGAGGGTAGATACCCTTGTTGTGCAATTGACGGTCAATGAAAATCTGTCCCTCAGTGATGTAGCCGGTAAGATCAGGAATAGGATGGGTGATATCTGGTGACGGCTGTTAGTATGACGTCAGGACTGTACTACGATTGGTGAGAATCATACCATCATTAGGCATGGTCAAGATAGGAATCTGAGTGATGGAGCCGTTGCGGCCCTGGACACGTCCAGCACGCTCGTAGATTGTCGACAAGTCAGTGTACATATAACCTGGGTAACCACGGCGACCAGGAACTTCTTCTCGGGCAGCCGAGACCTCACGCAAAGCATCGCAGTAAGATGACAGATCTGTCAAGATGACAAGGACGTGCTTCTCAAGCTGGTAGGCGTAGTACTCTGCCGTGGTAAGAGCCAGACGAGGCGTGATGATACGCTCGATCCTACAGCAGTGTCAGCTTAGCTGTAAGAATTGATCGGGCAGAAGTAATGAGACGCACGTGGGATCGTTGGCCAAATTGAGGAACAGCGTAACACGCTCCATACTTCCATTCTCCTCGAAGTCGCGCATGAAGAATCGGGATGTTTCCATGTTAACACCCATAGCGGCAAAGACAATCGAGAAGTTCTCCTCGTGTCCATCGTGGACATCCTTTGTAGGCTTGTTGACCAAGCCAGCTTGACGACAGATCTGGGCGGCGATTTCGTTGTGCGGGAGACCGGCAGCAGAGAAGATGGGGATCTTCTGTCCACGGGCGATGGAGTTCATGGTATCGATGGCAGAGATACCTGTAGAGATCATTTCTTCAGGGTAGACCTGGAGTGGCTGGTTTTAGCATTCGCTTGTCTCTCAATCACTTTCATGGAAGAGGCATACTCGAGAGTAAGGGTTGATAGGGCTGCCGTTGATATCGAGGTAGTCTTCCGCAAGGACCTTGGGACCCTTATCGATAGCACGACCTGAACCATCGAAAACACGTCCAAGCATGTCTTCGGAGACACCAAGCTTCATACTATGACCGGAGAACTCGACTCTCGTCTAATGATGAAGATATCAGTATGGGCATGCATCGCGCAGATTGACAGATTTGTGATCGTTACCTTCTTCACATCAATACCCGATGTTCCTTCGAAAACCTAAGTCGTGGAATGTCAATATTGCATGCTTAACTGGCAGGGGAGCGTGATGCATTGGCAAGTAGTTCACCGTACCTGAACGACAGCTCTGTTCCCTAGCATATAATGTCAGCATTTTGATTCAAGAAGTCCAAAACGGAGGTAGATACTCATTGCATCTCCCAAGCTTACCTCGAGCTTCCAAAATCTGGCCGGACCGCTCAGTACCATCGGGGAGAGATAAAGAAACGATCTCATTATATTGCGGAAATTTGACCTATGATGCGCCGAGCGGAGAGTCAACGTCTTGCCCAAGTGCATGCTTGATCCGCGATCATGGAAAGGTCCGTCCGTACATTGTCGAGAATGACCAAAGGGCCGTTGATGCCGCCAATGGTGTTATATTTGAGACGCGGCTGCACAGAAGGCATGCGCGGATCCTGAACTCCTGGAGCCATGCTTGCGATGAGGAAGGGGTGGTAGTGGTAGTGGTAGTGGTGGTGGTGATGGTCGTTGTGGACCTGCGCGGGGAGGGAATTGATAAGACGTAACGACGAAGGGATTCAGAAGTGATGGCGCAACGCCTGCTTGCTTTGACTGTCTGTTGTTCCGAGGCGACGGCGATGTCTTCGCAAGCCTCGACAGCGCCTTTCCAAATCACGGTCTCAATGAATCTCGCTGTCCGATACGACGTCGCTGGCCGTGTGAATCGCTCCGTCGTCGTCGTCGTCGTCGTCGTTGAATGGCGAGCTAAGTCCTCTACATCGACACCCCGCTCAGGCTTGCCAATCCGGGCTAGCTCTGATAAGCAGTGCGCTAGTCTGTTATCGGGTTAGCGCGGCAGCAGTCATTAGTCAAAGCTGAGTCATGTCATGACGTCACTGTGACGCATGCTGGCCATTGCCGGCGAAAACGCCGAAGAGAAGATAACCGCCTCAGATGGACGAGATACACAGACAGATGGTTGACTTCGACTGCTTGGAAAAGGAACAGACAACGCAGAGGAACAGGAGTCAGTCGGTAATTAGCGAGATGCGTTATTGACGGGCATAATACGTGAGGAAAACATTGCCGTCGTGAGCATCCCGTGCTTGCTATTCACATGTTGCCATCCTTGTCCGTTCATCGATCTATTGCCGAGAAGAGCACACCTCGAACGGCCTGACAGCGTTCTACCTATAGCAACATCATGACCTGAGGCTCTCTCATGGACGTGTCAGAGCTGCTCAGACCCAGCAGTGCTTGCTCTCGTGTTTACGCCCTTGGAGATAGCCAGTTAGCGACTACATGACCTCATCGTGACACTGACCTGACTCTTCCACTGCCGAGAGACGCTTGGTCGCCTTGGATATCAAACCATCTTGCAGAGGTCAAACACGTCCGCGCTGTTCGAAGGCAGGCGGGGAAAGTAGCGCATCCTTGCCATGGCTATCCACTCAGTCCCCGAGTCTTCAGTTCGACGGCTCTTCTCACGCCTCACTGACGGCTATCTCAAAAACCGAGTGCTCATCACCCGCGGCGTCTACCTGACTCTTCTCATCACACTCGTCAAACGCATTCACAATTCAGTCTCGGAACAGAAAGCTGTTACTCGACACCACGCAGAACTGCGCGAATCCCTCGATAAGGCGTCAGCAACGTCAAACAATGGAACGCCTACGGAGGTCAACAGGGCTCCATCGCCAGGCAGTGGGAAGGTTCACAAGGTCGAGATCAATCGCGAATTCATAGTCAACCTCCTACGATTGCTGCGTATCGTTATACCTGGATGGAAAAGTAAAGAATTTCGCCTCCTCGTCAGCCATTCTGTCTTCCTGGTTCTGAGGACGCTTTTGAGTGTCTACGTTGCTGCTCTGGATGGCCGACTGGTTAGCAGCTTGGTCAGGGGTAAAGGCAGAGAGTTTCTCCTCGGTCTGGTATGGTGGATGATTGTATCTGTTCCTGCGACTTTCACCAACTCGATGGTATGTGGCAGCCCATACTCAATTCCTCTCACTCACCACTGCGCAAATGCTTCACTTGCTGACTCTCGCATCTAGCTCTCATACCACCAATGCAAATTGGCCTTACAATATCGCAAACGACTCACGGACCATGTGCATCAAGAGTACCTTTCAAACATGACCTTCTACACACTCTCCGCATTGGATGACAGAATCAAAAACCCCGACCAACTCATCACCGTCGACATTGCCCGATTCTCAAGCAGCCTTGCCGAGTTATATTCTAACCTTGCTAAGCCAATCCTCGACATGACTATCTACAACTACTCTCTGTCAAAAACCGTTGGCAGTGAGGCCCTCTTCATCATGTCATTGATTGTGCAGCTCTCAGCTAATGTCATGAGGGCCCTCACCCCTCCCTTCGGCAAGTACGTTGCTGAAGAGGCTAAGTTAGAGGGTGAATTCCGATTTCAACATACCAGACTAATCGATTATGGCGAGGAGATCGCCTTATTCCGAGGCCACGAGGTGGAGAAGGATACTCTTGATAAAGGATACTTCACCCTTATCAAGCATGTCAATCGGATCCTGCGCAGACGGTTGTATCACAGCTTCATGGAAGACTTCGTCATCAAGTACTTCTGGGGTGCTTTGGGCCTGTTACTGTGCAGTGTCCCCGTCTTCTTCAAGCTTCCCGGAAAGATCGGTGAAATCACACTTGGGGACAGAACAGAAAGTATGTCAAAAGCTGCATTGCTCATGGCTTTCAAATGACTAACTCTTTCAATAGGCTTCATCAAGAGTAGGAGGTTGTTGCTCTCTTCGTCTGACGCTTTTGGGCGTGTGATGTTTTCCTACAAGGAGATCTCCGAGCTTGCAGGCCACACAGCCCGCGTGACGTCCTTGCTAGACACCATGAGAGATGTCACAGCCGGCAAATTCGATAAGAAGCTGGTCTCTTCAGTTTCCGTTGAAACAAATGCTGCTCTCCTGAAGGGCCGTGGATCTATCATCGAAAGTGACTCTATAGACTTCAAGGACGTTCCAATAATCTCGCCGAATGGTGATGTCTTGATCCCGAAATTGACCTTCTCGATCAAAGCTGGAGAGCACTTGCTCATTGTCGGACCAAATGGGTGTGGGAAATCATCACTGTTCCGAATTCTAGGGGGCTTGTGGCCCGTGTATGGCGGCACTGTGTCAAAGCCATCGTTCGATCAAATCTTCTATATCCCCCAACGACCATATCTATCGCGCGGCACCTTGCGCCAACAAATCATATACCCTGACAGCGTGAACGAAATGCATCTCAAGGGCATAACCGACGATGATCTCTCAGACATCGTCTCCATCCTCGAAATTGCTTCCATTGTCGAGAGACCTGGTGGATGGGACGCAGAAGAGGAATGGCGAGATGTCCTCTCTGGTGGACTTCAGCAACGCATTGCTATGGCTCGCCTGTTCTATCATAAACCAAAGTATGCCATTCTGGACGAGTGCACATCATCAGTCACCTTGGAGATCGAGAAAGTCATGTACGAGACTGCAAAGAGCTTAGGAGTGACCTTGATGACGGTCTCTCACCGTCGAAGCTTGTGGAAGTATCATGAGAAGATCTTGCAGTTCGATGGTCAGGGTGGTTACGTCTTCACGGACTTGGACTGGGAGAGACGATTGAAGCTTGAAGAGTAAGATCCGTTCACCATGTTCCCTCTTCATGGCCAAAGCTAACAATGGTACAGTGAGAAGGAGGAATTGGAACTCCAATTGCGGACTGTGCCAGACCTGGAAAAGCGTCTTGCAGAGTTGTCAGAAGACTGAGAAGCTACCTGTTTCATATACTGTACGAATTACTTATGCCACGCCATCAATGCTTTTTTGCCTCTCCTTTGCATTTCAACATCGGGCTAGACCGAGTCGCTCACCTCACTATCTCAATATGATATTGAACACAGACTCGAAACCAGTGGATTGCATTCTTTTTACTTTGAATTTAGCCAACTAATATACTTGCAATCTGTTTCCGCTTAAAATGATCCAAGGAAAATCGTCGTAATGGGTAATCGCCATTATTTCATCCCAATGCACTTTTTTACTCAACAGCCTCCAAGTTCCAGATACCCTCGGCATACTCTTGGACCGCACGGTCGGCAGAGAAGAAGCCCATGCGAGCAACGCTGAGGATAGACTTGTCAAGCCAGCCATCGCGGTCCTTATAGGCCTCATCAACCATCTCCTGGGTCTTGATGTAAGAGTTGAAGTCATCAGAGACAAGATAGAAGTCTCCGTGGTCAGTGATGGAGCTGATGAGGGGCTCGAAATGGTGTGGGGCACCAAAGGTGCCCTTGCGAATCTCTGCGAAGACGGCAGCCAAGTTGGGATCAAGTGGAGTCTTGTCTGGGGTATAGATGTGAGCGTGACGCAGCTCCTCGACGTCCTCGGCAAGGTTACCGAAGAGGAAGATATTCTGCTCGCCGATCTCGCGAGTGATTTCAATCTGCATAAAAAGTATTAGTTATCTGATTTCATCATTCAAAGGGAACCCAGCAGCATTAACTTACGTTAGCACCATCACAAGTTCCAATGATGAGACCACCATTGAGTGCAAACTTCATGTTGCTAGTACCAGACGCCTCCGTACCAGCGGTAGAGATGTGCTCGCTGATATCTGAAGCTGGACAGATGATCTCTGCCTTGCTGACATTGTAATCCTCAATGAAGACGACCTTGAGGAGATCACCAACATCCTTATCGGCGTTGATGACGGCACTAACCTCGTTGACGAGGTGAATGATTGACTTAGCCATCCAATATCCCGGGGCGGCCTTGCCACCGAAGATAGACACACGCGGGACTTGCTTCTTCTTCTCTTCAGGGGTCATAGACTTGATCTTCAAGTATCTATGGATGACACCAAAGATGTTCAGCTGCTGCCTCTTATACTCGTGAATACGCTTGACCTGAATATCAAATAGGGATTTCGGATCGACCGTAATACCCTGGTGAGTCTTGATATGCTGTGCCAACCGCACCTTGTTAGCTAGCTTGGCCTCATCCCAGCGCTTCTTGAATTCCTTGTCGTCAAGAGCACTCTCCAAGTCCTCGAGTTTTGTGAGGTCTGTCAAGAAGTCATAACCGCCAAGCTTGGATGCAATTAGATCCGCAAGAGCAGGGTTGGCCTGGTGCAACCATCTGCGAGGCGTGATACCGTTGGTGACATTCGTGAACTTGTCAGGGCCGTAGATTTCAACAAAGTCCTTGAAGATAGTGGTCTTGATAAGATCAGAGTGAAGCTCGGCGACGCCGTTCACTTTGTGGGAACCAATGATGGCCAAGTGAGCCATGCGGACCATCTTAGGCTGAGACTCCTCAATGATAGACACACGTCGTAGGAGATCACGATCGTTGGGAAATTGCTTTTCAACTCCTTGGAGGAACAACATGTTGATATCGTAGATGATCTGGAGGTGTCGAGGAAGCAGGTTCTGCATGAGAGGAACAGACCACTTCTCCAAGGCCTCGGGCAGGACAGTGTGGTTGGTGTAGCCGAATGTCTTCGTGACGATATCCCAGGCTTTAGCATGACTAAGGCCCTCAAGATCGATCAAGATACGGATCAACTCGACAATGGCCAAAGTTGGATGGGTATCGTTCAACTGAATGGCAACATGATCTGGGAACTCATCCCACGAACGAGGCACTTTCTTGAATCTTCTGACGATGTCGTACAGGGATGCAGCACACCAGAAGTACTGCTGCTTCAGACGAAGCTCCTTGCCCTTCTCAAGGTTGTCATTGGGGTAGAGCACAGCGGAGATAGTCTCTGCTCTCTGCTCGTCTGCAACTGCAGCATCATACTCTCCAGAGTTGAACTTCTGGAAGTTGAACTCCCCACTAGCTGCCTGACTGGACCAAAGACGGAGGTTGTTGGTCGTGGTAGTATCGTAGCCTGGCACGGGAACATCGTATGCCACAGCTCTGACGATCTCACCATCCTCCCAAACACTGCGCTGCTGTTCGTTCTTATCCGTGTACTTTCTCACGTGGCCATAGAACTGGATATCGACTGTAACGTCATGTCGAGGGAACTCCCAGGGGTTGAAATCAAGCCAGTAGTCTGGAACCTCGATCTGATACCCGTTGGCAATCTCCTGCTTGAAGATACCGTAGCGGTAGCGTAGACCATAACCCCAAGCAGGGTAGTTGAGGGTTGCCATGCTGTCCAAGAAGCACGCAGCTAGACGGCCCAAACCGCCATTACCGAGGGCAGCATCGTGCTCCTGCTGGATGATATCCTCAATACGGAAGCCAAGATCGGTCAATCCCTCTGTAGCTATGTTAGCACCAATTATAATGTACTATGGGGGACGAGTCCTACCTCTGGCGATGTCCTTCTGCTTCACATTTAGCATTGCGTTGTCCAACGCACGGCCCATAAGGAATTCAAGGGAAAGGTCTGGACCAACGTTAGCAATCAACCAATAGGCTCCAC
>JAGYIB010000232.1:0-12579 GCA_024244615.1 Ascosphaera pollenicola | reverse complement strand
GATCGAACAGGCGACCTTTAGATAGCAGGCTGAAGTTGACTTCAGTCTAACGCTCTCCCAACTGAGCTAAAGTCGCTACATATTTGAATTGAGTACTGTGTTTGGATCATATGGCACCAACGTGATTCAAGCAATCTCAGACGCGAGGGAAAACTTCACATCGCGGAAACTTACTCGATGTAACGTGAGACTTCAACGCAATGGACTAGGAGTTAGGGAAAGATGCTGTCTCTGAATTCGCTGACGATGCGCTATCATGATCTGCACTCGAGTGGAGCGCTAGCACGCTCAATTCCTGCGTCACTCAATGTCATAGAGACTTGACAGCCATGTCTGGGGCGTTCAATTGTTGCCAGAGAGCATCTGTGCCCCTGCATATGGCTTCAAGATACAAAGTACGGCTGAATGTCTTGATTAAGACAGTCATCTTGTCGTCGTCTGAGATCCCCCTGATGGATCCCAATCAGGTTGACGAGCGGCTTATTCCGTGGAAGGTATCCTCCAGGAGGGCATCAACACTTCAAGCATGCAAAGGCATGTTTGCGTTTCTCTGCTGCTGACTGGAAAAATTCCCCTCCAGTCGGCATCATTGAAATTCGCTGTGTTATCGAAACCTCGATCGATCCTTCTTCTCTCGATTGACAAGATTGCATGACGACACACACAAGAAGGACCATCAAGTATTGACAACATGCCTCCAAAAAGAGGAAACCGCTCTGGCAGAGGGCGAAATTGGGGTTCAAGAGATGTCAAGGAAAACATCAATCCTCGCCAGAGAAGTCCCACTACGAATAACACGGACTCGAGGCAGAGCCAGTTATTTGACAACCTACGGTACCGTCTCAAGCGTTCGCCCGATCTCTACGGCCTTCGTGGGGTTAAGGAGACCTGGGAACTTGCGGGCCAAACTCTTTCTACAACAGAGAATGATGTTCGCCAGAAAGTGCTTCGCAAGCTCATCGATGATGAGGGTTTGCACCATGTTAAGCATGTGCTTGATCTGCGCCCTCACAATTTTATGACTCCGCGCGACTTCGTTTCAGCAGCAAATGCATTTCTTCGTGTGGTTACTGAAGACTTCTTTTTCAATTGCATCTCCCTAGACACCGATCTTGGAACTCTGTATCATTTCATTGGCGGGGCGAATGGAACTCGCGGAATCACTTTTTTCAAGGAGGTCACATCTTATTTGAGCAAACTGGGACCAACGAGGGAGAATGTCGACACTTTCTCCAAGATACTGCAATGTCTGCACCAGTTGGTGTGTCGTGAGCCAAGGGCTCAGATGAATCCTGAACTCCCGGAGTTGGTCAATTACCTGAAAGGATTTTATTCTAAGACTCAGGATGTTGATATTGATATCAAAGTGATGATCGACCAGAAGCTCTCTATCATCGAAAGAATCATCCAACGCACAGCCGCGCAATCTTGCGCTGATGGCGCACCAAACGAAGCACAGCAAGTTAGCAAACGATTTGCTCATGTCAAAGATATAGAGGTGCCCGGATCAAGGCACGATAATGACAAGGAAGACATCGGCCAGATCCAAATTGTCCCAACAGAGCTCGAGATTCGCTGTAATCAGGCTGATTTCCTGCCAACTACTGATTTCTCTGAGCCTCATTTTCTGGAGGGCCCCGAGAGGTTACTCGATGTTCACTTCAGACTGTTGCGTCATGACATCTTTTCAGGTCTCAAGGAAACCATGGCAGGATTGACGCATGTGGTCGACAACGGATTAAGCACCAGTACTTGGGCAGATGTCGTGGCGAAAAGCCAGGGTGCCCACATCTACAGATCGGCATCTCTCGTTAAATCCCAATTCACCAAGAGAGCCGGTTTGCAGTTTTGCATCTCCTTCAGACTACCGGAGAGGATCGCGAAATTGAAAAAGCAAGATCGAAGCGAGTGGTGGAAGAGGTCAAGACGCCTGTCCCCGGGTACGCTTTTGTGCTTGGTGCTCATTCAAGGAAGGAGACTTCAAATCATTCCATTGATCGCAGAAGAAAACGAGATTGGCAAGGACGGTGTTTCTGGTCTTATCACCGCTAAGCCTGTCGTCCTCACGTCGGATGCCACAAGGCGACTCCTTGAACACAATGCGCAGTATTCTCGAAGCAATGATAAAAACCTAGTCATGGAGTTTTCGTCAGTACTTCCGGCTACCTTCGTGCCCATTCTCGAAAACCTACAACGCATGCACAGAGAAGGGAATTGGCCCTTTGCTCAATGGCTCGTGCCAAAACCATTCGAGGTAGATGGTGTGCCGGGATCAGTTGATGTACCACCGCCTCTATATGCTCGCAATAGGGGTTTCTACTTTGAAATGGGCTCTATACTGAACACGCCAGATCAATCATTGCAGTATAGACCCGGTCTCAACGAGGATCGCATTACCGAACAACTAAAGTCTCAATCACCTCTAGATGAGGGTCAAGTATCGGCAACGGTGGCTGCACTTTCCCGAGAATTTTGTCTCATTCGTGGTCCACCTGGTACGGGAAAGACGTTTGCTGGCGTCCAGATCATGAAGGTTCTGATAGCAAATAAGGAGAGGGCTCAGTTGGGACCCGTGGTTGTCGTGTAAGGACTGCCAGAAAATAGATTGGAAGGTCATCGATGCTAATACTGTCCCCGCAGGTGCTATACAAATCATGCTCTGGATCAATTCCTTGAACACATCATGCTTCAAGGCATTACCAATGTCATTCGTGTAGGCAGCAGAAGCTCGTCGACAATGCTTGAGTTGAAGAAACTCGAGACGCAATCCAGGGATACCAAGAAGACAGGTGGCGAAAATTACTTGATTGCCATGTCTCATAGAGCGAGAGAAGAATTAGAGCACCAGGTCACCAATGGGCTGCGAACCCTGAATTCCTTGGGAAGATGCCAATGGCGAGCATTTGATCGTTTCCTTCGTATGAGATTCCCAGGTATTCACAGACAATTTCTGAAAAAGGACGAAGAAGGATTTACGAAGCAAATGAAGGGAGACCCATTTGACCTCTGGGTGAAGGATGTCGAGAAAGACTATAGACCAGTTCCTGAGGTACCACTGAACAATCTGTTGATGAAAGCAGAAAATGATGTTTGGACGTTGACCCCTAAGGAAAAGGCAAGACTGCTATCGCATTTCATGACGTCACTGAGAGATGAGACTGTCCATGATACGATTGCTCATATTAAGGAGGAGCAACAAGCACGGAGCGAAGCAACTAATGTCTACAACGAGATCGACCGAAGGACACTTCAAGCGGCTGATGTAATAGGTATCACGACAACTGGACTTGCAAAGAAAATCCCCGTTCTACAGCATGTCAAGGCCAAGGTCGTCGTCTGCGAGGAGGCTGGAGAGGTCTTGGAAGCGCATATGCTTTCGACAATGCTACCTTCGGTTGAGCATATCATCCAAATCGGTGACCATGAACAGCTTCGTCCGCAAATCGCAAACTTTTCGCTCGCGATGGAAAGTAACCAAGGAAAGCTTTTCCAACTTGACCGAAGCCAGTTCGAACGTCTGACATTGGGAGAGCCAGGGCTCTCGCCCTTCCCTCTGAGTGAGCTGAGTGTGCAGCGCAGAATGCGACCAGAAATCTCAACTCTTGTAAGGAGTACCCTCTATCCTCAGTTGATAGATGACGCAAAAACAAAATCATACCCAAATGTTGTTGGAATGGGGAACAATGTCATGTGGCTTGATCATGACGTTTTTGAAGACCACGCTGGAGAGCTAACAGGGCACTCCAAATCAAACTCTTACGAGGTCAAGATAGTCCATGCCCTTGTGCGACATATCGTACGGCAGGGTGTATATGGAAGCAAGGATATCGCTGTCCTGACACCCTATGTCGGTCAACTTCAGAAGCTCCGTGATGCTATGAATCGAGACTTTGAGGTTGTCATATCTGAGCGTGACGAGGAAGAACTCTTGAAAACCGGCCTCACAGAACAAGAAATTGAAAAGCAGCTGGGAGCAAGGAGGGTCCAGAAGAAGAAAATGAGTGAGCTTCTGCGTATCGCAACGGTCGACAATTTTCAAGGCGAGGAGGCCAAAGTAGTGATCATTTCACTAGTCAGAAGCAACGATCAGAAGAAGGTTGGATTTTTGCGGACAACAAATCGGATCAATGTTTTGCTGAGTCGCGCACAACATGGGATGTATATCATCGGTAACACCAGGACATACACAGAAATCCCCATGTGGGCTCGAGTGATTTCTATTCTACGAGAGAACGATTGCCTCTCAAATGCTTTCAGTTTGCGATGTCCCCGTCATCCGGAGCAGAACATGAATGTGTCGACGCCTGAAGACTTTGACCTCCAAAGCCCGGAAGGCGGGTGCCAAAAAGCTTGCGATAAGAGACTTGAGCCTTGTGGTCACCATTGCCTTGCCAAATGTCATTCCGAAGCTCTCCATAAAGCATTCTGGTGTCCCCAGCCCTGCGCGAGAATCCAAGAAGCATGCGGACATCCGTGCCCTGGGATATGTGGAGACCCTTGTGCGAAGTGTATGGTTGTCATCAAGGATGTTACATTGCCGTGTGGCCATGTACACGATCTATACTGTCACCAGACGCGTGATCTCACAACATTTAAATGCCCTTCGCTTGTCGTTAAGACGCGACGATTATGTGATCACTCGATGGAAGTTCATTGCCACCAAGACGTCAACGTTCTGGAATTTACATGCTCGAGGTCGTGTGCAACACTTCTTCCTTGTGGTCATAAATGCCCTGGTCACTGCAGCCAGTGCAATAGGGATGGCACAGGACCTGGATTGTCAAAACATCAAGTCTGCATGCAGCGGTGCGGAAGAAAGCGCAGCACTTGCAGTCATTATTGTCAAAAGCTGTGCCATGACGGAAGTGACTGCGGTCCTTGTGATCTTCCGTGCGAAGTTCGATGTGATCATTCTAAGTGCAGTCTCAGTTGCTGCGACCCTTGCGCGCCATGCATTGAGAAATGCACCTGGCATTGTGAACATCAGGGTGATTGCTTCCTACCGTGTGCTGCAGCTTGCGAACGGTTGCCGTGCGATATGCGGTGTCCAAAATTCTTGGTTTGTGGGCACCAATGCCCTGGATTATGTGGTGAGCCATGTCCTCATCATCTCTGCCACATCTGTTCGGACAAAGAAGACGCAAGAGTCGATATGATCGAGTTTAGAACCTACAATGAAATCGATGTGGACCGCACGCCTATAGTCGCATTGGGCTGCGGTCACTTCTTCACAGCGGAAACATTGGATGGCCATTTTGGCATAACTGATCATTATACAATGACTCTTGATGGAAAGATCATTGGCATCAAAAGACGACTTGGAGCCGCGATCAGCCAGCAAGTGCCTCGGTGTCCAGACTGTGCTACTCCAGTTGCGCAACACGCAACTAACCGCTACAAGCGAATTTTGAACCAACGCGTCATGGACGAGAGCATCAAAAAGGCAATTGCAAGTGGCGAGCGAAGGCTTTGGGATTTCGAGGCGGACCTCGCACATAAAGACGAACTCCTGCGAGAACTCTGCGACAAGAAGGGTCTTACATTTGTCGCTCACTGCGATTTACTGGCAAAAGGGTTTCAACAATCTCATGATAGACTGTCTGCTTTCTTGAAAGTTGTGTCCGATGAAAACCAGCCCGTCAGGAGGCTCTATGACGCTACGATCAGAGCTATCCAGCAGAAAATGTCTCTAGAAGATAGCTTTGACCAAATATCGATCACTGATCTCCCGGGTCGTTGTCCAGACCAACGCATTGTCTTAGCATGTACAGCGCTACTCCTGAGACTGAACGGGCAGGCCATTGAAGCCGACCTCAAAAAGCTGAAAGCAGTTGACGCCTCCATGGAGGTCACCCTGAAATGGACCTTATCAGATCTTCGAGGCTACTTTGCTGCGTGCGAGCGTTTTCTTGAAGATGGTGCCGCTCAGGCCTTCCCAAAGATTCAAGCGGAGGTTTCCCTTTACTATGGACAGACTGCTCGATTGGTGCAGACAATCTACAATCATCAACGGGAGGAGGATCGTTCCGTCAAAGCGCGAGAATATCTATCCAGGGCTGCGGAGTTGTGCAATCGAGGTTTCTCAAACTCGGAGAATTTACTGACTGCTGTTGAGGCACTGACCAGACTTCTCGAGTCTGAAAGGTACGAGGCGATCACTCACGAAGAATTCCAAGCCATCAAATCTGCGATGGTTAGTGGCCCGGGAGGACTAGCTACACATTCAGGCCATTGGTACAATTGTGAAAACGGCCATCCAGTAAGCATTTGCCCGTTACGATGTTAGCCCTCATATTTATTTCGAAAGCTAATCG
Source organism: Ascosphaera pollenicola (assembly GCA_024244615.1). NCBI lineage: Eukaryota > Fungi > Ascomycota > Eurotiomycetes > Onygenales > Ascosphaeraceae > Ascosphaera > Ascosphaera pollenicola. The sequence goes on along the minus strand of JAGYIB010000232.1, from coordinate 6,265 downwards.
GATAGTTTGCCGTGGGGGAGTGCGGAATGCCCATGGAACGAGCCCGCTGTCCCGAGTGTGGCTCGCCGGTTGGAGGGGAACACCATCGGCCGGCAGCTGGGGTCACCCGTGCCGAGGAGATGGAGGGTGATCGCTGCATTTTGATGTGAAGCCCTTTCATGATGTGCAGCTAGCAACCAAAGCTCTAGACCTGATTAGCCTGCAACGGTCGCAAGCTGGGACGGCCCGTCGTTTGTCGAGCTCCTCCTCCTGGGGGAAGCGCTGCTTAGATCATCTATGCCACAGGGGCATTACTAAGTTTGCTCACACGTGGTTGATTTGACGAAGACGCGTCAAAAGGACAATGCAGTCCATACATAACTTTCTACCCCTTGACGACATTACACGGACGCCGGCCCCTTCATGCTGTTGTGTTAGAGGGGTGTTACACTTGGCAGGTCTGGTGATTCTAATTAACACAAACATCATCCTATGATGTCCTCAATATCTAAAATCACACATTATGGTTTTGTTTAAGTTCAAGGGTTCGGTATCGCTTCATGGGCCGAAGTTAAAATGCTTACATGATTTAACGCGAGGTACTGCTTGACTTCGTAGATCTTACTACGGTCGTCTCACAATCCTGCAACTTCTGATCGCCCCGGCTGCTTCATGGTTGTTGCATATCACACTGATGATCCTTGTCAGATCTCAATCATCGGTTAACAATGGCCAACTTATTTGTGCTCCAATGATTCCAAACAAAACATCCAAATCTCTCGACACTCCAGATACTGGATTTTTCATTTGAGTCAGCATCTCACACTTGCTATATCCCTGCTGTTCCCATCTCGTCGGACCTGTCTGCTAAAGATTCCAACCACCTTGCCCCGACATTTTCATCCCACAGAGCGCATCAGTCAACCTGTTGCATTCTGATTGCCTCAGCTTCAAAGCAATCAGTGATCACCAGAATGGGCGGCTGCATGAGTGTAACAGAACATACAGACGAAGGCAGAATGCGAAGCCAATCCATTGACAGAGGACTCGAGGCGGATGCGAGGAGGCGGAAAGAGTGCAAGATTCTATTACTCGGTACGCTTCATGCTGTTGGGTATTCGCTTGTTCTCGTGCTCTTCAAGACTGTCTGTATTCTGACATATCTACAGGTGCTGGTGAGAGTGGGAAGTCAACGATTGTGAAGCAGATGAAGATACTCCACCAGAACGGATACTCGGAAGAGGAGCTTAAGTCGTATCGCATGCCGATATACTCCAATCTGTTAGAATGTGGCCAGACTCTAGCAGAGGCTATGAGAAGATTTGAGGTCAAACCCGCCAGCGCAAGAGTTTACAAGGAAATGGACTACCTCTTGAAGTACCAACTTAGCGCCGATCCAAGTGACCCTATAAGCCCGGCAGTTGGCGAGGCCATGACAGTCTTGTGGAATGACCCGTCTGTACCGAACGTCGTCTCCCGCCAAAATGAATTCTACTTCATGGATTCTGTAGCCTAGTGAGCTTTCCATATTAATTCAGCACGAAGGAGGGTTATGTTAACGGGATTGATTAGCTTTTTCAAGCACGCCTCAAGAATCACAGCACCCGGTTATTTACCTAATAATGACGACATTCTTCGCGCGAGAATAAAGACCACAGGAATACATGATACTCGATTTCAAATGAAGCAATTGAGTATACAGTACGTGGTTCCCCTGACCCTCTTCGTCTCAAAATCTTACGAGAAGAAGCTGACATTGATCGAACGACAATAGCATGTTTGACGTTGGCGGCCAGCGGAGTGAGCGAAGGAAATGGATCCATTGCTTCGAAAATGTTACAGCAATAATATTTTGTGTCGCACTTAACGAGTTTGATCAGGTTTTGCTTGAGGACAAGGAAAGGGTACGCAATCAGCGCCGCAGACGTTTAGATCCTGAAATAATATATCAGCTTACACGATCACAGAATCGCCTTCTTGAGTCACTGGACCTTTTTGGTTCTGTCATCAATTCGCGGTGGTTTATGCGCACCGGTATCATCCTGTTTTTGAATAAAATCGACCTATTTCCAGCAGCATTGGAACGAAGCCGGTTAAGTGACTACTTTGACGAATATACAGGCGCAAACGTGCCAGAACCGGCAGCGAAGTTCATACTTTGGAGATTCACAGTGGAAAATCGGGCGCATTTGACGATATATCCCCAGTATGACTTCAAATCAGTTCATACAATCGAAGAACTAGAGGGCTAACGAGTGAAATTGCAGTCTAACACAAGCGACTGACACGAGGAATATTCAACATGTGTTTGACGTCGTCAGCCAGACGCTACTCCAGAACGCCCTCAAAGATACTGGAATAATCCTATAATGCTCAAGATACTACGACCGAGATTTTGTGTATTCGGCGCTCAGCAGCCACCAACCAAATTCCTGAGAGACCATCAAACTATGGCCGCTGCTGATTTCAATACTACTTACCCTCCAAGACCGACGACTCTGATCTAAACTCATCGGTCAAAGTTGCGGCTACTTGAATGTCTTGTTCGAAGCCGCAGCAATGGTTAAGTCACAAGGAAGATTATGAACCATTTTGCTTCAAATCATCAGCATCTCTGGGAGAACACTTGCATGAAAAATCTTGCCGGAACGTGATATCCATGGTCCTTGGGGTTTATTCCCCAATTTACATTCGTTTTGCACAGGCACAAAGTCGAAACCACGGGCAGCTGTAAATAACAAGCTCTTTTCGATGATCGGTGGTCCGTGACACCTAATACCTGACAGGCTCAGACAGAGAATCCCTTGACGTCTTCATGACGATGTTAATGTTGAGTACTATTATCGCCCAATTCGGAGGCACTCTGCGCACACTACTGTTTTTTGTCTTTATAATGCCTCCAACCCTGATAAAGCAGGTGTTCAGCATGAAACAGACTACAAATCGAGATGTTCAATGATGCATACCAAATTATTGAGACCTACACCCTGATAATTCCACATCAAGGTTTCCGTAGGCACAGTATCACCTCCGACACAATCCTGACACTCATGCAGATGAACTCCAAGCCTCGTTCCAATCCTATCGCCGTTTCCTTTCTCGCGAGCCAGCAATGTACGCAAGGACATCCCTCGTGCAATGTATGCGTGGCTGCTAAGCAATTGACACACTGCATGGCTCTTCCTTTTCTGCCATCTTTACCCGCTGGCTCTTCGCATGCTCGAATTTTCTGGTGAAGTGTCCTGCATATATCAGCCCATCTCCAGCTGTTCAGCTGGCTTGGCTTGAAGAGTGATGACTTGACATCAGATCCGTTGTCGACCCCAGAATCATGAACTGGTGTTAGGGATGAGTTGTACCTTAACACCAGCAACAAACACCATGTGCTCGGGTGATGCAGCATGCCGATCGCACCACGCTCCTTTGAACGCTCAAGTTGGCCATAGTACGTGCTTTGTTCAAACCTGTAGAACACCAGAAGAAAGACAGATACGACAACATGTGTGAGCATGCAGCGAACGCTCGTCTGATGGCAGTTCGGGAGTTCAAGTCAGGGATCGGCGCTGCCGTCAATTCAGTCTGTTGAATCATTACCCCAGACGGACCGTGCTAACACCGCGTACAACCACGACATTGTCCAGTCCTTTATTTTATTTTGTTAGCACCCGCTAGGGTCAACTTGACCAATCTCTCAGTGTCGTCCGATCAGGGATAGATCTCAGATGCATCTCCGTTTATGGCACCTGCACGTGCAGCAAGCAACGACCATATTTGAATTACCGCCTCTGGGTTGCTTTTCACAGTGCACAAAAAGGTGGGCGCTAGGCGATGTCATGTCATAAGCGTGCTGGGTCACCTTGTCCTTTATGATAGGTGAGTGTTCCCCCAAGCTAATATGATGGAACGATGAGCTGCTGGTGATGGGTGGACAAGGGCCGATAGAACGGCCTGTCAGGAGGCACAAATTCGGGAGGGGCTGCACAGGAAAGAGGGAAAAGGAAGAAGAATATGCCACAGTGCTTCATTCGCGAGAGACTGCTGTCAAACGGGGCGGTTCGTGTGGAATATGAGACTCTCACATCTCCTAAGTCCCTGGAAAGCATGTAAATTCAAAAAATCCACGGTGCATTCGATCAGGCGAGCCCGGCTGATATATAAACATCTGACCTTGCTCTGGATCAAGTCTCTATGATAATCACAGAATTATACCATTGCATCTGAAAGAGACCGTCAACTTTTTGAGCTCTAATTCCCACCTGCAAGAAAAGAAAAGAAGATCTGCCGATAATTGCTTCGTCACGGAGCATCAACTATCGAGTTCTATAACATTACCATTTTCTCAAAATCAGGCTTGTGACCTCGCGAACCTAGACTCGATGGCCTCTCCGCAATCCTGGAAGCCCAGGAGAGATTCCTCGGGTAATGAGTCGAACCTCGAAAGTGAATATGTGGAATCCCTCTTGCAGAACGCATACCCGTACGCGAGTAACCATGAACCCCCTTTACCCCTGAGGCAAACTTACCCGCGTTCTCCACCGGCGCCTCTCCCCTTAACGTGCTATTTGAAGCATGAACGCCATGCTTGACATCAAAAAACAAAAGATCAAAGAGCCTTCTACCTCTTCCAAAGTCATGCACGACCAGCTAATCATATTTCTGCAGAGCTCCCGCGTATCGCCACAGCCCCAAGAAGCAAGACGGTCCTAACAGTGGACCTCCTGAAAATGAAACTCCTATTCAAGATACCATCTCAATCCCCTCATTGCGGGATCACCTTACTCCAAGCCAGCCTGTGACCCCGGAACACCGAGTACGAGGATGGCCCATGTGGACATTTGTTCCGGAGAAAGGCAAGGGTGTTGCGCGCCCATCACCTCCGAAAGCGTTGAAGCGCACCTACTCTAGACAATTGTTTCCAATTGAGATGCCGGGAGATGCAGAGCTGGCTGAGCATCTTCGGATAGAGGAGCAACGTGCCTGGCTGATGAGCCAGAAAAATAGAAAAGCATGTGATATCTCTCCCACCGAGACTAAGGGTCGCAGATATCGGGACGGTGACCCTGGTCCTTCAGGTATATCAAAACCGCTGCTTCGAACACCCCCAGGTTCTCGCAAGAGACTTGAGCCAAGGCCTTTGCCGTCGGAGGGAGGCTCCCAAGTGCCTGGACATCCTAAGCAAGTTTCTTCCACAGAAGGAAAGAAAGAGTCTTCGTCCAATAGCAGGGGAGCCCCGCAGAAAGCGCCCTCCGTGAGCGTACCGTCATCTCGTCATGGCCAGGATAATCCTGCCAGAGATCGATCTAGCAGTGCCACTGTGCCATCTAAATCGGGCAAATCGGTGCCACCACCAGGCAAAGATGCCAGAAGCGGTGACTCGTCCTCAAGATATCCTAATGGGAGACCTTCGCAATATGAACCCGATGAAGTGAACTCGCCCAAAGGAAAAGGAAGAACTCTTGCACCAATTCCAAATTTACCACCAGACCACGTTCCGCCTGTGAAGATTTACATTGGGCAAAATCCCAATGAGATCGATATCATTTTCGGGCGTGATCCCGACACCACTCACAAAATGCGCAATAAGCTTGTCCCTAGACTACTGTATCGCAGTCCCCAACCAGCGAAGACTTCGCGATCAAAGAACAAGCCCAGTCCGTTTAGGGTCAATACTTTTATTTCGGATCAGGTCCATGGCCCTCAATTGCTCTGCACGAGAGAGTATGACTCTGGATTGCGCAGAGGGGTCGCGCTCCAAATTGTTTACGATCAAGAGAACCAGCCTAACTACCCAGGCGGCAAAGCAGGCAGAAACAAAGGCGACCAGACGAAGCTTCTCAGTCTGAACCCTGCAACAAGAATTGCGCAGATGGGAAAAGCTGTCTGGAAGTTCGAGCAAGATGGCAAACCAGCCAGCTATCCTGGATACTTCGGTATTGATATCGATTCAGATGGGGCCACGAGCGAGTCAAGTGCATCCAGGGAGAGTAGCCGGTCACAGTCTAGGAGACATCAGCCGCCGGAAGAACCAAAGATGATTCGTCGTGTCGGACGTTTACCACCGATACCTGAATCTTCTAAGCCACCTACAGTGATTATCAAGCCTGACGACATCAAAAATCTCACCAATGATGAACTCAGGAAAAAGTTGGAAACTGACTGTCCCTGGTTCATGCAGTCTATTTGCCAGTCAAGTGAGCATCTGGCTGCATATGAAGGTGGATGGAAATTCGCAGAGCAGAATGGTTGTCTTTTGACAAGTATGAGAGAGAGTCACCCATATTTGTTC
>JAGYIB010000231.1:0-12590 GCA_024244615.1 Ascosphaera pollenicola | reverse complement strand
ATCCATACCTTTACAACAGTCTCATATCCAAACTCCACAGCAGCAGCCACAACCTATTCAGCATACTTTCCATCATCATACGCCGGTCACGATGAGCGCTTCTGCAGGGGGTCAGCCTCCCATTAAACGTCAGAAATTGTCTCCTTTGCCCGGATCTCGGCCACATACGCCTTTACAGCAACAGCAACAACAGCCTCTTCAGCGAACATCATCATTTGGGCCGCCTGCATTTCAAACGTCGGTCACTTCTTCACAAACGCATGCTCATTCTCCGTACACCCCAGCGTTTGCGACTACAATACCTATGCCTTCACCCACTATAATAGCACCAACCGCGTCTAACGCAAACTTGTCAATGAGTGTACCCTCTCCCGCACCGCAACTGCAACAACAACCTTCACAGTTCCAAGCACCGCAGCAACAAGCATCTCCTCTCCCGCAGCAGCAGCAGCAACCACAATTGACGCAGACAGCACTACCGCCGCATACACAGTTAAACCAAACCCCGCCTATGTCGTCTATGCAGACCACTTTCAGCATGCAACCATATCAGCCATCTCAGCCTCCGACAACGACTGCTACCACGACAACGACGGCTGCTGCTCCTGCTGCTCCTGCTCAGCCACACGCTCAAGCGCCACCTCCACCGGGCTCTATGGGCCCTCCATCCCGGCCGGTCGACAAAGCAACCGACGCAGCCGAGCTTACAGATGTTCTTGCCTCCTCCGGTATAGATGTGAAAGAGGAAGAAGCTTATCTGACGAACGCTTATCCCACCACTGCGCAACCCTCAAGCGCCACAGCGCAAGCTACCAGAGTTCCTGCGACTGTACCACCAACGTACACTCCCGGTGCTAGTGTCGGAGCGGCTCAAGGTCCTGCGATTGGAGCAGCGGAAGCATATTCCGGAGCACAGCCTTATAGTTCAGATGCTTATTACACTTACCAGTCTCAGGCTGGCACCCCGGCGCCGCAGCAAGCGGAAGATGCAACGCAACAAAAACCTACTGCTGAAGTTTTAGCTAATGAAAAACGACGGGAGGATACGCTGGCTGCGCGACGCACACAGTACCATCTACATAATCCCTTTTTACAGGCACAATTAATCAAAGACAAGATCGAATCACGGGCCTCTGAGCTAGGTGTCTCATGGCCATCCCAGGGCGTCTATTCTGCCACCTCCACATCAGGAACGGGGGCACGACCTCCTCCCATTGAGGTCGTTGGTCCAGATGGAAGTTCCGTTGTGAAAACAGGGGGGACATATATGCAGTATGACGCGCCACTGGTTGACATCCTCTCTCTTGTGTCATTGGCGTGTGAAGAACGAATTCGAGGTGTGGTTGAGCAGGCGAGCGCTTTAGCGAAGAGTCGACGAGCGAACTCTCACGGTATAGTCGCCGAGCCATGGAAACCTGCAGCAGCATTACCTCCGATCACCGGGAAAGAATACAAGGATGACATCGAACCTTACAATGCCATCACCGCCAAGTCTCGGAAACTTATCGATATGGATCTGAAGCATGAACAAGCCCGCGCTGCAAAGAGAGCTAAGAGGAACGAGGTTGCGATAATGAGCTCCGTTGATGGTCGGAAGGGCAGCGTAGGATCTGATACTATGATGGGTGGTGTCGGTGATCGAGCATCAGACGAGGCACCGCGTGAGAAAAAGGTCACGAAAAAGGATCTGAAGAAGGCCGAGAGCAAGGTTTCAGAAGCCGTGCAACACCAACAAGCTGTCGAGACTGCCAGAATGGCGACAAGCAATCTGACGTCCGGCAGCTCCTTCTTTGGTAAGAAGAAATATAACTGGTTGAGTGGTGCTGGTGGTGGATTGGGCGCCACGAGAACCTCGTTTTCAACTCCGTCAAAATTAGCAGCACAGAAAGAGTCTTCCCCGTCGGGTGCTGCTGCGCGCACAAAGGATGCTGCAGGTGGTAAACATCCACCGACAGGCAAGGATGGTAAGGCCGGTGGCAGGAGTGCGGCGAGTGCGCAGAACCAGAGCAAAGAGTTCGGCGTGTTCAGGGAAGATGGAGAGCGTGGGCTTGGAATCCAGACACGAGATCTGTTGTTCGTGCTTGAGGTTGATGGCAAAGGAATGAAGGTGTTACAAAAGGGGTACGTGAGAGACTCGAGAGAGGATTACGACCGTATCCAAGCGAGAGATAAAAAGGCCGACTGATATGACTCGGATCTGCTATCAACTGCTTGTATACCTGTACATACTACATCAAAGGCAGAATTGGATGATGTAATGAGCCATCTCGTCTGTCTTAATCTTCCCCCCTCTCATCGAGGGTCCAACGCCAACACGAGTGCCCTGCGATCTTGAGACATCCATGGGTTCAATAAGACATGGGGTTTGGGGTTAATCGCGGGGCTATATGGCAGTTACAACCTTGCGACGACATCCCAAAACTGCCTGGTACATCTGCTCTCATGAATTAGGCTATCTTCGCCGACATCACAATGCCAGGCCGACAGATTGGTAACTCGATGCATGCATGACATTGTGTCCGTTGGGTCTCTATCGCAACTGGCTTCACCGAGTATGTCTTTGTCATTTTACCTGCTTTCACTCAATGCTGCTCCTGATATAGAAGTACCAGAGAATGACAGGACAGGGCCGTCGCCCTACATACGTCTTCCGCCAGGTCAGGATGCGAGTTCACGTACGAGCACAACGTGCAGCACGCAGCGTACATGAACGGGCCTATCGCACATAGAGACGCCTATGAACGTCGGTGGTTCATGGCCAATGCTTTGGCCAAACCGCAAAGCTTGCCCCAATGAAACGAAAGACGATCACATATGTCCTATCCACACGCAAAGGAGTCTCGTGCAATGTGACACAAATAACCTCCATAGACTGCGTTCCTGACTCTGCAGTATGCATTGGATCTTCCCTGAAAGGGCCCCCGTCTCTTGCTCGGCGACATGGCCTATTGTGACGAGCCAGAGGTACCTTTTTCAAATACCTGTGGTTTGGAAGCTCACCAGGCCAGTCGGCCCTTGAACGGGCACACCAGTAAATAGTCCCGTCAGATGCCAGACAGGAGATTTCTCACTGTGGCCAGTTTGTGCAGGCAGTCATGATCGTATAACACGGGCATATTATAGCATGCTTGACGGCAATGCCGCAGGCAACCCAGGACACCTGCATATCATATCAGCTCACCAGCTGAAACCGCTTCTCCTTGACCGTGTCAGTACCGTCCTGGATGATCAAATCTTCTATGCACGAACGTAGTCAGAGATGTAAGTAGTAGTTGAGGCACCCGCACCAGCCTGCCTGACCTGCACAAAACGGCTGCCTCCGTGGAAGACTTTCTGGCTGGTCTGGCTGGTGACATGATGCTTGACCGTGACGACCACCCATAGCCTTGGTCGAAGCAGTCGTTGAACAGACAGGGAGGAGGAGGAAGAGGACTCGGCAGTCAGATCGATCACACTGCACGATACACCACGCCATTACACGCTACACGCTACACACCACGCACGCACGCACACACACACTACCACCAATACACACCACACGAGTCAACATCATTCGATCCCTTCGCTCCACCACCCCTCGCTGACACACCTCATCCTCGTCTTCATCCTCACTCACTCCCATCCTCGCCGCCGTCTCCGTCTCCATTCTCATGCCGAACCAGTTACTTTAAGCCGGCCTCTCCTCCCTTCTCCATGGCCAAGGCCCAGCTCTAGGACTGCATCCAAAGCTTTATACGGAATGACGCACAGTTCCGCTCACGTTGGGTTGGGCTAGTTTACAGCAATCGCAGCTCCTTTGAGAGAGAGAGAAAAGTCTGCTTGGGCACACCGAGCAATCCGCCAATTCGGGCCTGTCCTCCCTTTGCAAAAGCGGAGAAAGAAGGAAGAAATCAGAGGGACGTGAAAACTCGTCATCCCAATATTTCAGATTCGCCTCTTAGAAGAGCTCAGCAAGAAGGGCTTCCCCAGCCTGCTGTGACTGACAAGGACACACGGCACAGAAAATTTCAACCCACGCACGTGGGATTCGAGTCACTACTCAGTTCACTCGTCGTGATATCAGTCTATAGGAGTCGAGCATTTTCTGGTACCTTGGCATTGAGAGCCTCTGTACAGATTGCTGGGCCTGCACATTGGGACTTGGGGTTCATCGCTGTTGTTTGCCTCTCCAGCTGAGTGACCTCGGATCTTGCAGCTCCCGCCTAGGTGGCACCTGAGGTTTGACACCTTGAGACGCCTCAACTCGGCCAGGTCCACTTTACTTTGATCTGCCCTGATCACATATCTTTGTGGTCAACCCTCCCATATCCGTCCATATATCAAAACCTTGCTTGACGAGCTTTGGTGCTGGAAGACCTGTGCTCCAGTCACGATCACCGCACAGGATAACATCATACGCCTGTTGTCCTCATACAGAACGGTGCATTCCGTTGAAAATCCAGAAAAAAGAAGAACCTTCGCTTTGCTCTGGGGTCTCGCGGAAGCGGAAATCTGATATAACTAATCCTCATTCTGAGGTGCTCTGGCTTTCACTCAGCTTTGGACTTGCACCGAGTTTTTTTTAGGCACTGTCTTGTTGTCAATCTGCTCACTTTGCAGTACACATTGCGTATCAGCCTGATTGCATCGCCATAATTCCTTGCCCATTCTTTTTACCTACTACCCCGGATTCACCTCCACTATCGCTCTTACCCTATAAGGTGAGCTTACAGCTAACTAAGCTGCGCTCGACCTGTGACGTTTCATTGTTGTTCCGAATATCTGATTGCCTTCAAGCTTTCATCTATGTCTAGGTAGGGCAGAGAAGGAAAGAGACGGAATTCCCTGGCTTGCATCCTGAGCAACTACCAATCGAACGGGCCCCACGTGAATCGGTATCTGATTGAGTTCGATTTGAGCCAATTTTTTATCAAGTCGGGTATCAGTCGATATCAGGTCGAGGTCTCGGAACATCAATTTCTGAAGGTCTCTAGCTTTTTCGTCGAAGGCAAAGGCTTTAACAAGCGTCGCGAGGGTGTCTCCGGAAACCAGCACGGTCATTCCCTCTTTATAAGACACTCCAGGCATCATCAAATCGGCATCTTCACCTCCCGCCTACCTAAACACGCGAACAAAGAAAATTCCGATCAGCGACAACAAGGGCAGGAAGCAAGACTCGCGTTGATCGTTTTGGTTGTCCTTGTGGTTTGGCCTAGGACTATCAAAACCTGAGCGCTGAAACGGAACTGGAAGGAGCAAAGTTGTCAACACTGCTTCCTTCCCTTTTTTTCCGCTCCACCCCAGTTCATCGATTTCACTAAACCTGGCAAGTGTCGAGGTTGGGTCAGAACAACTGGCAGACGACATAGAGATGTCTACGCCATCAACTGCATTGCCCAGTCATCGCCGGCACACACATTACGTCTATCCTCATTCTCACTCTCATCTTTACCCCGTATCCACGGAAGCCGCTGCCGGTACAGTTGCCGCGACACACAGCATACCTTCAAACGTGGTGGCGACCACTGCTTCAAGTACATTGCCATCCGCTGCTATTCCACCAGCACTCGCACCATCAGGAGCGTCTAGCGTGAACACAGTCAACGTTGGGGCTCCAGCTGTCATTTCGCAGACAAACAACTTGTCTACGACAAGCATACCCAGCTCACTATCGTTAGCGCCAGTCTCCATTACAACTTTTGTCCCTTCCAACAGCGGCACGCCAACAACCGCCTCTACATTCGCTGCGTATAGGGAAAGAGGGAGCGTCCAGGGATATCCTCAGTCAAACTTGACCGGGCATGAAGGATTGGTGACATCCGTATATCCATATTCTCCGTCATCATCTTCTGGCACTTCACTTGCTACACAACATACACAGCATTCTGCTCCTGCCAGTGATCACAATCAAAGGAGTCAGGCATTGCAATCTGTGCCGTCCTCACTAGCAGTGAATAGTGTTTCAAGGACGGCAACATCAACTTCAAGACCATATTATCCCCCTGCCACCGAACCGTCGATTGCCACACATATTTACGGTCAAAGTTCATATCACTTGCCTGCATTAAACGGCGCAACGACTACGGCTATAAGTTCTGCGACAATACCCCCGATATCGAGTGTCCTTGGTCCATCAAGAAGAACCTCAACAGCAGAAATGATCGGAATGGCCACTGGGATGACAAATCCCCCTGGAGGAGGATTCCATGCTGGACATGGTCATGGTCAAGGTACATATGTGCTCCTAGGTTGCAAGTTCAAATATGTCTTGTCTTCATGAATAACTAACATCCTGAATTGACGCAACAGATCACCAGCTCACTTCATTAAATGCATCGCCTATGGTCATGAGCACTTCAAGCGGCCAGGCGTCTTCTGGCCAATACCAAATTCAATCAAAATCCACGCCCGTATCACAGCCTGCGTCCATGCCTCAAACCCCACGCCGAAGGAGGCGTAAGGAAGGAGGTCCTGATTGGAACGAGTTTTACAAAAATGGACCTCCGGAAGAGATCATCGTCATTGTTGACGATGACGACGTTCCCCCAAATGCAGAAAACGCCCATTCTGGTCAAACCACAACCACATACTCCAACCAAATTCAGCGTCAATCTGGACCTCCACACTCTGCTAAACGAAGAAGGACAGGGGATGAGGGTTTGTATGAGGCAAATCATCACAATCAACCATCTTGGTCCGGTAATCCAGCATCGCAGTATCAACATGAAGCGCCGCAAACATCAATTCCAATGCCTATCGCGGTTGTTGATGGGCCAGCAGGCCAGGCTCCCAAAAGATCAGCCGGGAGGGCGCGAGGCAACGCGAATGGAGCTGCCAGAGCACCTGCCACTGCGAACAATGCCAATTCTCAGCATGGTGGTGCTCAACAGCCCACCCGTCGAGCTGCTAATGTGCCACAAGCAACCGCAACCGCAAGCTCCGCCACTGGCCGATCTACCACACGAACTGCAGGCCCAATAACAACTCCACTAACACCCGCTAATTTCGAGGCGGAACCAACGGGCCACAAGCGGAAACGTCAAACCCGTAAGACCGTCCGAGATGAGCAAAGGAGACTGGAAATGGAGGCCACCCAGGCTCTACAGGCTGCAGGTGGTATCATGGATTACATCCCGCCTGCAAAACCGCCATTCAAAGCCGCGGAGGTGAAGGTTCATGTCATTTCAGACACGTCAGGACGAGGAAGAGTAGACGATACTGACGGCCATTACCTCGTTGAAGAAGGGGCAGATATAGCTAACAGATGTAAGTTTGCCAGCCTATCTTCATCTGAATGTTCCGCTGATCCATTACTCGTGGCACAGTCAAAATCATTAAGCTTCTCGGTCAGGGCACTTTTGGCAAAGTCGTCGAAGCTGAGGATTGTAAAGATGTTGCGAGGAGGCACTACGCCATCAAGATTATTCGAGCTGTTCAGAAGTATCGTGACGCCTCAAAGATCGAACTCCGCGTCCTGCAGACCCTCAAGCAGAATGATAAGACCAACCGCAATCGATGCATCCATTTACGAGAATGTTTCGATTACAAGGGTCATATCTGCATTGTGACGGATTTACTTGCAACGAGTGTGTTCGATTTCTTAAAGAACAATGGGTTCACTCCGTTCCCCAGCAGTCATATTCAGGCCTTTGCAAAACAGTTGTTCACAAGCGTTGCTTGTAAGTCTTGTGTTCGTTTAATTGTTGTAACTACATTCCTACTGACTCTTTTCCAGACTTACACGATCTGAACCTCATACACACCGATCTTAAACCCGAAAATATCCTCCTTGTTGACGAGGATTATCAAACCTTCACCTATCAGCGCACAATACCCAGCTCGACAACCACCACTAACCGAAGGGCAAGCCAGCGGAAGGTTTTAATCAAACCCGAGATCCGGCTCATTGACTTCGGATCAGCTACGTTCGATGATGAGTACCACAGCAGTGTTGTTTCGACTCGTCACTATCGTGCTCCGGAAATTATTTTGAACCTCGGTTGGAGCTTCCCGTGTGATATATGGAGTATTGGCTGTATCCTTGTTGAATTTTACACGGGCGATGCATTGTTCCAAACTCATGACAACCTTGAACACCTCGCGATGATGGAAGCGGTTTGTGGCTACAAGATCGATACACGTTTGGCGAGACAGGCGGTACAGAAGACTGTAAATGGTCAGCAAAATGGTGCAGCCAAGTACGTTCCAAGGTAATTCCTAAACAAGCATTCCGTGAAGCTATGCTAACTGACATGAACAGATACTTCACCAAGAATCGGCTTGATTATCCCAACAATGATACATCTCGTGCCTCCAAAAAGTTTGTGAAGGCCATGAAGCGGCTAGATGTATGTTCAGACTGGTTTCATCTCAACATGATGTGTACTGACTCTTCAAAGGAAATCTTCCCGCCTACTTCCACTTTCAATCGACAATTTCTAGACTTACTTCGCAGAATATTCATCTATGACCCAGCCAAGAGAATTACTGCGAAGGAAGCATTGCAGCACCAGTGGTTTAGAGAACAAACGCTTGATGATGGGACTGAGGCTGTTAAAATTGGCATCCAGAGGCGTCACAGTCAACTCATGAAAGAATCCGAAGAACGAGCCGCAGCTGAGGCAAGCCGTGCAGCGCTTCGGACAGGGCCAGCTGCCTCATCCACTCAGTTCATCCCACCCTCTGCTCCGTTGGCTCAGCCAATGCCACGGCCCAGAAACCCGTGAGTTCGTTAACGATGAAGAGGACATGGGTTGCTTGAGTCATTCACATTTCCCTGCTACAGCCAGCAGCATATGTTTTTTTCGAATCATTCTTGCCTTGCAAGTTCGTCATGCTTTGCACTATGCCCATGTCAATGCAGTGTTGGATTGTTTGAGACCCCGGGACGGTGATGACTACAGGGCCAACTAATGGCAGCTTAAAGCCTATGTGCATGTTCCTGCTTTGTTTTTGCTTATATTGATTCAACCCGTCTACCAGCTAACTTAGTTATAAGGAGCATTTGCGGCTCCTTTTCGACCATCCCACTTGTTCATAATGCGAGACCCAGTTTGTCTCAAATGATGTTTCCTGGCATCGATATTGCATTTTCTAGTTGTTGTGTTTCGTCCTCGTCGTCTTACCTTTTCTGTTCTGTTTTGTTTCGAAGCGCCACGCCTTATACCTCATTTCTCATTATCGTTCCAACCTGTTATTGCTATTGTCATTGCTACATACATATGAGCCCGTTCATTTCTTCCCGTCTTCTTCGTCTCTGCTCCTAATAACCATAACATCGCGTTTGAGCGGTCATGACTGCTCCGATAAGATTGGTTCAGTCTACGAGTCTACTATGACATCCTCGCCTGCGTCTCGTCTCAAAAAGGATTGGGATGGCCTGATTGTAGCTAAAAGCTGAACATACTAAGATTGGTCTGATAGAGATATTATAGTGCTGCAGATGATGGGCCAACAGACAAATCAACGGCCCAAAACGAAACCAAAAAAATAAATCTCCCCCGGACAATTTGGTTGAATTGATCTTCCACTCAGTCAATCTTCGCAGATGCCAGGCCTTTTGGTGTCTTCAGGTTATTCGTCTGCCTAGAAATCAATCGGCTGCCTGTTGCATGCTTTCTCAGCTTCTTGCGAGCCACCATGACTGGTTTAGACGATTTGCTGACGAGATAGTTCGAAAAAGACCCCAGAAGGACGCTAAAGGAGGGAATGGACTTAGCATTAGTCTCATAGGCAAGGGCAACACAACAGCCAATTGGTAATCGGAAAGACAACTTACCCTTTGAGCGCACTACGTCCGCGAGACCCAAGAATCACCATGGTGGGTTGCAAGCCATCAATCTGGAAAGCGTATCAGTAAGTGTTTTTAAAACAAACGACCGGTGTCTTTGGCATCGGTCAGGGATGAAAGCAGATGTTGTGATTAGAAAACTCACCGCTTCTGTGATCAGGTGCTTCGGGTTCTTGCAATGAATAACTTCAATTGCAACTCTCACCTGCAACCTTGTCTTTCTCAAAAGATGTATACACTTCGAGGTGATCCTTTCCAAGGCCCTGCGACGCTCTTTCTCTAACAGACTTCTGGCGGTATCAAAGCAGGATATAGTGGCTCCTGCACCAGCGGCACCAGCACCAGTGGCATTCCCGCTCATTGAGCCTCTTGCACTCGTGGCACCACCAGCACGATGATGTGATAGCGCACGAGGAGAGTCACGTCCTCCACGACTAAGACTTCGGCCAACAATGCCGCCACTTCCAATACTGTATCTCATCGGCCTTGGGTTCTTCATTGTCTTTTCAGTTTGTGAACCGACAACGGCAGCTATATCAGCAACAACTCTTTTACCGTCTCGTACTTCACCCGTCACTGGTGAGTCGACCGCCGCGGCGGGGCCGAGCTTGCTGTTTGCTTTGTTAGCGACCTCCTCGTCAATGGCGTACACCACGTAGATCGTATCCCCATCTCTGGCGATGGTACCAAAAGTCCATTCAAGCGCGTGCTCTGCTTCTTCACTCAAGTCTGTCGCCACGAGGTATGTTCTCAATTTTTTCTTGCCGCTGGCGGAATCCTCTTCGAGTTCTTTCATGACCGAACTCCATTCTCCACGTACAATCGTTTGAATGACACGGTTGGGGACTGAAGTATCGGCAGGTGAGAGGTAGATGCTAAGGTTCTGAGCTTTTTTGATGTCAGAATACTCCGCCTCATCCTCACTTCCCACGGGTGTAGCGACCGCGGAATTGGAAGCTGATGGACTTCCAGAATCAAAAGAGGATGCTGGGTGAACCTTGCGGGTGCGATAAGAACTTCCCTGTCGGGCTTTGGTAGGATCAGGCAAGCCGTCAAGTAAAGATCGGTACTTATATGTGACCTGCTTGCGTTCTTCTTCTGCTGCAGCAAGAAGACTGCGGGCTTCGCGTTTCTCCTCTTTCTTGCGATGCTTGTCTTTCTTTCGATGCACACTAGCTTCTTCGCTGAAGCCTTTCTCCCCTTCTTCGTCGTTGTCATCCTCGTCATCCCCATCGTTGAGCAGGCTCGAAACTTTGTTTCGGCTCCTTCCACGCCAGTCATCCTCGTCTGAGCTTGACATGTTGTGCTCATCATCCTCATCATCTGAACTGCTGTCCGTGCTCAAAACAGCTTCTTCATCTAAGTCGTCCTTTGCGAGTCTGATTTCCCCACCCTCACCAATCTTCAAGCCTGTAGATCTTTCCTGGCTCGAAGCACGATATAGCTCTCCTAATGCACCACTTGCTTTTGCAATGGCAGCATCAGATAGTTTGCGATAAGCCTCATTGAACTTGATTACCTCGCCGGATTCCGTGGTAAAATGGCTGGATGTAATCAATTGCTCGGCATTGGGATTATTGAGTAGGCTCCTTCGTTGATTTTTCTTCTTTTTCTTAGACTTTTTGTCCTTGAACATAGCGAGAGGGTCTTCAAGTGCAGCTGCTGCGGCTGCGTGATCTTTCAACTGTAAACTTCCAGGGTGTGGCAGCTCGCCCCCAGACATGATACTGGCCATGCTTCTTGTTCTATCAGCCGCCGTAGGGCTTGTGCTCGGAATTTTGACGGGTAGTCCTGAGTCCAAGTCATAGTAGCCTCCGTTGATGTCTCTTCCGACACCTGGAGGGAGCTCTTCCCTGCGCCCAGCCGAAGCTGATAAGGCTCTTCGAAATTCAGGCAATGCCTTAGCAGCAGAGTCCGAAGCACGACGATCGTGGGCAAATGCAGCTGGAGACAGGGAGGTGCGATGTGTGACTGGCGTCCCCGGTCGGCTTTGGGATCTCCCGATGGGCAGCGGCACTGGTGGTGGTGCAGGTGCAGTTGGATCTAGCATGCTCCTGACCACTTGGCCCTGCGGTCTGACTGATGCAGTTGCTGAGGGGCCGGTGGCAAAAGATAACGGCGGGCTGGCTATATCCAGCATGCTCCGTACGACAGGAGCTGGACTAAGGCTGGCATAGCGATGTAGGGAGTTAGAGCGGGATGTGACCGGTGAGGGAGACGTTGGACGAGACGACCCGCCCCCAGAAGCTGTAGCAGGTGCGTCGGTCAAAGGTTCGCCTGTGATAGCATTGCGATAATGACGATATGATGGTCTCTGATGGGCGGGTTTTTGTTGGTGCTTAGCAGCATTGCCTTCAAGGATATCGAGAATAGCCAGACGCTCTTCGTCGAGCGCTGCTTCGAGAGACATGCTCAGTTTGTCTCACGTCTAGGTATGGCCCGCGACTGTAGACTATGGAGGTCGTAATGCTAGGTTGGTTCGCTGCGGTTTCCACCGAGATGAAAGACGCCGTGTCAAGGAGAGCGGCGATGGTAGAGGGAAGAGAGCGAGAAGGGCGGTTCGATTTTATGGCGAGGTAGCATGCGTAGTAGGTATTGTACAATTTTACGTTGCGTGGCGTGGCTTGTAAAGGCTTGGATTCTTGGAAGTCTTGGGGTGGAGCGGGAAGCAGTCAGATGTTATTATGCGGCGCCAAGAAATGTCTAGCAAGGTGCAGGGGACAATAAACACACTCGTTACTCCTCCGTCAAGGGTCTGATGAGGTCCGGGACTGGCTGCCCAAGAGTAGCCAGGACCGTGATGCCGATGACAGGCTGAATC
>JAGYIB010000230.1:2583-12618 GCA_024244615.1 Ascosphaera pollenicola | reverse complement strand
AAGGTTGCGATGACTGGTTTAAGCGAATCTGGATGCTAAGAATATGACTGACTTGATATTGCTGGCATGACGAAGAAGGAAGCGTCTCTTATATACCAACGCTCTCGTCATCTCCTTGCTTTCGTCCTCCTAGGTGCCCTTTGATGTGATGTCACTTGTGGCAAGGGATAAGTGCCAGGTCCGGCTCTGAAGAGCCTGTGGACGATCAAACAAGCAGCCATGTCCATATTGATGTGTTCCTAAGAGACCCTGAACTTCCAATTGGAACAAAACGCAGCTGACACTATGCCAATGTTTGTGAGGCATGCACACTTGGGCTAGTTGGCAAGATGAAAGCGTCTTTGCAACTGAAGAAGCGATCAATTGAGTATCAAACGCACGAATATATGCCATTGCGTCTTTAAGATATACATGCAAAAGCAGAAAGTGAACCTCGCCTAGGTCGGACCGACGTCACATATGATCGAATTTAGTGCGCGGCCTTCTCGCCCTTCTTCTCCTCAGACTGAACATTCTGCAAGAACTCCCTGTGCGCACATAGTTAGCAATCAATTGATGAGATGATCCATTGAGCGTGTCGCGCCGACTGTCTCGATGCAGAGCTTAACCGGACATACTTGATGAACTGCTCCTCGTCCTTGCTGCCGGCGCTGATTGGGGGCTCGGCAGTCTTGTCCTTCTTGCCGCCGGTGGAGAGAGCAACACCGCCAACGACGGTTCCGATGGTGGCCATAGAGAGCTAACAACGAGGCACAAGAGAAATACAGTCAGCAATGGATCGTCAAGCAGTAGTCTTTCGAGGTTTCGGCAATGCAACGAGCCACAGCATGACCGGGAGTCGGAATCGGGGCAGAGAGACATACGATGTGAGAGCCGACCTGGCGGCCGAAGACGGTGTATGTAGCGACCATTTTGATGAGGGAGGACTGATGAGGACGGAAGGATGGAGGTGTCAATTGACGCGACTGTATTGATGGCGATGTTTGACTGTGTCAATTCGATATCAACCGGCGGGAAGAGGGGAGCGCTGGACGCTGAATCTCGCCGCAAAACGCCCATTTCCGCGGCCACGACTCGATCTTGCCTGAAAGAGACTAGCGGCATGTGCACGTGATAGCAGTCATGCGCTAAGCCGTACCAGGCTAGCTTGCTAGACTTTATTGCGCTAGTCCAGAAGCAGCTAGCGGCCGCTGTCATCCCTCGATTCCGGGAACTCCCGATCGGGGATCCGTACCGAGTTGCATGATTCCGGGCCGTGACGATCGCAGACCTCAACTCCAGAACTCCAGACCATCCACGATCAGGAGACTTGGAGGGCTTCAGCACCGGCAATC
Organism: Ascosphaera pollenicola; assembly: GCA_024244615.1. NCBI lineage: Eukaryota > Fungi > Ascomycota > Eurotiomycetes > Onygenales > Ascosphaeraceae > Ascosphaera > Ascosphaera pollenicola. The sequence goes on along the minus strand of JAGYIB010000230.1, from coordinate 11,284 downwards.
TTCACCGCAGCATTAGCCTTAACTTTGGCTGAAATCAAGACGAGGAGCTTGCTGTACTATGTACAGATACTTGCAGCCGCTGCCAGGCGGTGAGCTGGCTCCCGGCTATACATCCGCTATCGCTGAGTGCTTGTCAAAAGACAGGTCGCAACCACGGCCGAGTCCAGAACAGCGGATACAGGGAAGGTGAAAACTTAACTTGGCTCGAGATGTCAGGCCATCGGGGCCTTTTTGCGCTCACAGTGTAATATTCACTCAATTGCTGTGTGCCGTGTTGGCTGTTTCTGGATGTTCGAATTCATTCATATTTAAGGCAGTGCCGAATTTTTGTCATTCTTGGTGTATATACTGTCTTCACATCCACAGAATTCAGACACAATAAACAGTTCACCATCTATCCTATAGAGATATTGAGGACACGATACTCCCCAATAGCAAAGCTATGGTTTCGCCAAAGGATATGAAGCTGCCCATCATGGGCGGGCAAGTCATCAGGGAGCGACTACCTGCTCAAATTGAGAAGCTTGTTCGACGACAGAGAGAAATTACTGAAGCCTTTCTCGATGGCCGGTATGCTCAGCAATCCTGCTGACTTCATTGCGGGACATTGCTAACAATCCCGCAGTGGCAAGGACACAAGAATGACCCCCCTGAGGTTCATGGCCTACACAAGCCGACTGCAAACTATGGCTGCTGCATCTGAGCATTACTGGACTCGTGCAGCTGAAGCTGGAGCTTCTACTAAGCCATTACTCCCACGCTCGTTTTTGCGTTGCGCTATCGGGCTCACTAGCATCTACATGGTTGCGGACCTCACGAACGAGGGCATCAGGGCTTATCAGAAAAATATGAGAGCGCTGGCGCCGCCAACTGAAGCCTATCACGATGCCACACTACCGGCGCAAATGCAAGCACAACATAATACTAATCTCTCCGCCTTACCGGCAAGCCCCGTTCTTGAAGTCGAAGGACAAAGTGCTTTCATGCCCTGGGGCGCCAAAACAGTTCCCGTCAAGGAAGACTGGAGAGCTGTCGTCGCCGAACGCGCTGTCTTCCAGACACTATCCAGCCTAGTCCTACCAGCGGCCACCTTGACTGCTGTTGTCCGCCACTCGACCAAGTGCCTCAGCGATTCGGGAAGCGTTATTGTTCGGAGATGGGGACCTCTAGCTATTGGTCTTTTCATCGTCCCAATGCTCCCTTACGCTTTTGATGAGCCCGTTGACAAGTTTGTCCGCTCTGCTTTTGATCCACTATACGCTTATATTGAAAAGTCACGAGACACTTCGACAGCAGAAAAGATGAATGCGCATCAATGAGTGGATCGGTGTCTTGATTATTTTTGGCTGGTACGTCCAGTCCCCTTTTCTGGTAAAAGGCATGACATTACGAAGGGCATAATGATCAATATACGGGGGATTGGAGTTTGATACTCGACCTTTCCTCCATGTCTCATGTGTGGCGTTGGGATTACGGTGTCGACTTTCCTGTTGTTTTTCCATTTTCCTTTTTTTCTGTTCTGGTTGCAGATTTCAGACCTTGACTTGCGTTGTTTTATCGCTGTTTCAACTTTTACACCTGACATTTTTGCATATAATCTAGGTTATCTGGCCTTCCGCATTTTCGCGTCTTTCAAGAGAAGCTTCATTTATATAGCATTTTAAAAGTCTGTTTTATCAATTGATCTTCAATGTGCAAGATTGGGTATTTGTGTTTTGAATCAGGACATGCATATCCAAACTTTGACTGAATATAAAAAAGCATAACGCTTTTGCCGGAAGACAAATACGAACAGCAGGATTGTTCGCGGGCAACCTTCATGCTGATCGCTCAATCGAGCCCATCAACATAGCTCTCATCCGTGCGTTGAGCACACCGCCGACACCAAATGCCGGTGCGATTCTGGCAATCCGAGCTCCAAAACTAGGCATCCAATCTCGCTTGACACGTCTCCATCTTTCACTAGCAGGGACCGGAAGTGTCTTCCCATCTGCGCCCGGAACTGGCAAGCGTTGTCGATTGTACAAGTCCAGCCCAAGCAGGTGAATTGGAGTAGAGACGATTTGCACAGCGGAAGGAATCACGAACTGCGCCACACTTGCCTTCGCAACAGCCGATGGGGCAATAAAGTCAGGAATTGATGGTGCAAGTAGGGGCGGTAAATTGAACGATGCAAATATCGTCAGAGAGTCACGAGCGCAGAATAGTCCGAGTGATGTCTTAGGCATTGGTGGGTGTTTGGGTATGCTTCCGGCAGCCGATGTTGCAGCCTTTCGTGTGCTGGGTGGTGTATTTGAAGGTTTATGGTCCCCAAAGAATTTGGCAAATCTTGAATCTTTGTAGACACACATCGACATGTTGACCACTGTTGTTGCCATGAACTTGGCGGGTCCGGTGGTCACCTCCTCAAATCCGCCAGCACCGCGCTCGGAGCTGATTGTTCTTGAGCATGTATCGATGAGATTGGCCGTCACGTATGTTGAAGAGTAGAGCATATAAATCAACAAGAACGGCGTAGAACCGAGAAACATTAGCGGTCGAGAGAACAGCTGCTTGACAGATCCGCTAACGGAGTCCCGGATTGACAAGCCCTTGGCAGCTTTTTCGATGATAGCCCTACGACTGCTTTAGCCAAAGGTCCAGCAAGACGTCTCGGGAGACCGTACTGACTTGTCAATTATCGTGATGATTGGGCTGATGGCAGCTGCAGCAGTCCCAGCACTGGCAAGATCTGTCGCAATCCTCTTCGCAAGTTTGTCTGTATTCCATTGCTTTGGTTCCGCCATCTTGGTTTTGCTAACAGCTGATGCTTCCTGTGGTTTCGACGCCGACGCCATATCTTTCGGAGCCGTCTGCTGCTTCACCTTGGCTATGCTGATAGTACTCGATCGTGACGACTTCACAAGTATTTTTTGGCATCCAAAATCCGGATCTGAGGAAAAAAACGTTACTCGAATTGAAGAACTCGTGCTATATATCTCGAACTTGAGCAAAGTTCATCAAAGACCGATTTCGGGGACGACTTATGGGTCCGCAATGAAGCTAAGGCTGTCTGACTCACAACCTGAATTCGCGAGTGTCGGCAACATCTTGGACAGATATTGATGAAGGATCACCCACTTGTATAAATATCCATTCAGTCACAGTGGCCTAATGTAGGTCATCTCAGCTCAGTACTGTAGTCGACATCGTTCGGCGTTGACAAATGTCAGCTTCGGTTGTCTTAAGCTTGACTTCGGCAAACGCCGAGATATGATTCGCGATCGGCCTTGACAATCTCGCCGAAAGATAAAGATGTGCTGCTACCAAGGGGACTTTCAGGAGAGCCTAGAAAAGTGAACATCCAAGTCAGTAGCACGCTAGCCGCCAAACTCACGCAGTTTCACAACCATGCACACAGAAATAAAGATGCTCAAATGGTTGAAGTACAGGTGCAAGCAAGTACATGTTATGTACTGTATGTACATGTTACGTATGTACAGTATATCCAAGATGCAAGATATGCCAGTCAGAAAGCAATGAAACATGAAACATGATGACGAGTGGTATCACGGATAAGGTCCTCAAGAAGTTGAATCTTGGAGGCACGAGGTTGATTAGTTAGTTGGATCTGGGAGGTTCATGGCCTGTAGGCCTTCGACGGAAACCTTTAGAGCGCCGGCTTGGACAAGCTGATGGCATTGTTAGTACTTGTTGAGTTGGTCCAGTAGGTAGGTTTGAGATGTTCAAAACGTACAGCTCTTCTCAAGTCATCAGTCAGATCATCTGGATCCTCAATACCCACGCACAATCTAATCAAATCTTCTGGCATCGCCCGTTCTGCTCTTGTCTTCGCATCGATACTGGCATGACTCATGCGGCACGGCATGCTTATCAAACTGTTCACACTCCCGAAACTGACACTGATGGCCCAAAGTTTTGCATTTTCAACGATCCTCTCGGAGATTGTGGTGTCGCCAGTTTCGAAGGAAAGAACGGCGCCAGGGCCACGAGCTATGGATGCGTGAAGTTCATATTGAGGGTGCGACTTCAAGCCAGGGTAGCGGACCTTGAAGCCACAGGACTCGAGGAATGTCGCGATACGCATAGCGTTTATCTGCTGTTGCTCCATGCGCACCTTTAATGTCTTAATTCCACGGATGAGAAGCCATGAGTCGAAGGGCGAGAGGCCACAGCCGGAAGCATTGATGGGGAAGTATAGCCTGTCACCAAGCTCTGGATCCTTGACAGCAATGACACCAGCCATGAGATCATGATGGCCGGATAGATATTTCGTTCCAGACTCGTAGACGATATCTGCGCCCAACTCCAGCGGGTTCAACAAATATGGAGATAGCATAGTATTATCAACAGCCACGAGGACTTCTGAGTTCTTCTTATGCGCGATATCGGCAATACTACCGATGTCCGCAATTTTGATTAACGGGTTAGTCGGTGTCTCCAAAAGCACCAGTTTTGTCTTTTCCGACAACACTTGCTCGACTTTCTCAACGGATGTAGTGTCGACGTGGTGAACGACGATTCCACCGTTAGTGGAGAGGAACTTGAGCAGTCTGTTTGTTCCTCCGTACAGGTCATCGCCAGCAACCACCTCATCACCTGGCTTGAGTAAGCGTGTGATAACATCCAATGCCGCCATGCCAGACGATACGGCAAGCGCACGGGAGGCAGACATGATCTTGGCCAGATGGCGTTCGAGATGAGAGCGTGTCGGGTTACCGGAGCGAGAGTAGTCAAATTCGCCACCAGCATTGGCACTGTCCTGCTTGAAGGTCGCGGACTGGAAGACTGCAAGTTAGCTAGGCTCAACGAGACAAAAGCAGTGCAATAGACGCATGACGCATACCTGGTAGATGGGCACGCTACTGCTTCGGTACTGGTCATTGTGCTCTGTGTAGACCAATTCTGTCGCTATGGCATAGCGCCGGGGAGTATAGGGACTGGAAGGAACTGGCGAAGGAGGCAGATTATGGCCTTGGGAATCGACCTTCGCGATGACCTTCTGCAAAGACTCCTTGCCAGACATGATGGGCAGTCGGTGCTTTTTATTGGAGGGCTGGCTGATGATCGTTCCTGTATGAAACACGCCGGCGGTCTCGACTCGCGCCGCAAAGATTCACACCGGACACACTTGGAAATAGAGCAATTGCCGGGCCTAACTTGATAACTCCCAGAAGAACAGAAAAGTTGGATGATCCAGAAGACGAAGAGTCGCGGCGGTTGGCGGTTTCGGCGCTCCAGTGTGCAGGTATATGTATGGGCGATGCGGAGTCTTTGCCGATGACACCATCAGTGACTTTTGCCGCCCTATGATCCCGCCAAGAAGATACGCTCGTCGCATGCACCGCTACGGGGGCTCTACAGGTCAGTCACGGTGTCAGGTAAGGGACGTTGATATTGCTCTATATTGGCCATGTATGTACTCAGTCGTCGCCGTCAAGCTCGTAGACAACTACTTTCTTCGGGTCTCCTCCCACAGGGCGGGCTGGGTCTCCTCCCACAGGGCGGGCTGGTATGACAGTTTGCAGCCCGGCAGGCAACTCACGCCCCTGGCCCAGATCGGGACACCCCTTCATGTCGTACTTCAGTCGCTGGTCCGCCATTTCTTCTCCCCATGGCAGCTCGTCTACATCAATCTTCAGACCTGCAAGAGACCGCAGAATGACAGAAGCGCCCGCCTTGCTCAGCACTACGTTCATCTCTTTACAGCGTTCGTTTGCGACACACTCAGCACATCCCTGCGGACATGTGCAGGGGCAGGTATCAATCCGAGTGATGGCTCTGTTCAGCAGTTTGGGTGCAAATTCAAAGGCTTTGTTTGCAATGCCTGAACCAGACGGTCCGCCCCTGCTATCGTAGAACACCAGACGAGCCGGCCTCTGTCGTGCTGGAGGTGCCAACGGCGCTGCGTTACTATAATTCCCGCGCCAGTGCTGTGGACCAATTTCCTTAGCAGCATTCTTGCACTCGGTTCGAACGTCGCCCGGGCTAGATATGACGAAGGACGGTAGTAGCAACATCAGCGCATGTTCCGCTGCGTGTATGGCAGCAGCTGCGTTCATATTCCGTGACTTCAGAATCTGCAGTGCTTCGGCTGGAACATCTAACCAAAGTCCTTTGCTCTGTCTGTCGATTGGAGGGTTATTGAGCTCCACTGCTTCGAAGGTCTTTCCCGCCTTGTCCATCTTGAAGTATCCGAAGACAAGAGTGCGTATCTTCATCTTCCCAAAATATGCAAAATGCGGAGAGTTGTGGCTCAGCGGCCTCCTGGCCTCTGTTTCAACGGCATCAACATCGGTAAAGTCACGCTGAGTTGTCCTCCATTCCACATGAACGCGCTTGACTCGTGCAAAGTGACGGTCCAGATTCAGTTCCTCGACAAGATAAGGATACCCCTGGTGAAGAAAGATACCACCCTCGTAAACCGTAAAAAAGACGTCAGCTTCTTCAATTTCCTCAATGACGATATTTTTCCCGTTCGTTGCATCGATAATCGCATAGCTAATTTCATCTATTTCACGAAGTGAAACATGCCGTGATGGATGAGGTAAGAAACGGGAGTTGCAATGGTACAACCCTGACACGCCTTTCTCCAGTCTGGAAATCGCTAATTCATGGATCGACTCCCCAAAGTATTGGCGGTCATAGTCCGGATTGACTGGCAACTCATGTGCTGCGCACTGAATGTGCGACTCAAGGATAAGCTCATTGCTAAGGTCGACCTGAAGCTCGCAATTCGGCTTGGTGAATATTTCCTCAGGATTGCGCATATAATGCTGATCCAGGGCAAAGGTATCACCCACCAGGATAGAAAGCGAGTCCTTGTTACGCCTTCCAGCGCGGCCACTCTGTTGCCTGAGGTTAGCAATCGAGAACGGGAAGCCATGCGAGATTACAGCATCTAGAGAACCAATATCAACCCCAAGCTCTAGAGCACTCGTTGCAACTATGCCAAGTGATCTTCCCTCAAACATTTCCCGTTCAATTTGGCGTCTGTCTTGTGGACTATACCCACCACGATAACCCATGACCAGCTTAGAAGCATCTGACCGGTCTAACCTCCTGAACTCATCACGGATTGAGCCTAAGAGCATTTCGCACTGCTTTCGTATTTTGCAGAAGGCAATGACCTTTACCCCCTGAAGAATCAGATGAGCGAACAAGCGTGCAGTTTCAGTGAAACTGCTCGCTCGTCCCGACGTCGGGTCATCTGGCACGAGGAACGGGGTATTCCAACACAGAAATTCTTTACGTCCCGAAGGTGATCCGTCCGTATCTGTTAACTTGACATCATGGACGCCAAATATCGTGCGCATGTGCTCGACTGGATTGGAAACTGTAGCTGAGCAGGATATAAACTGGACATCATGGTTTCCCAGAGACGCACAAACCCTTCGCAAGCGGCGCATCACAAACGCAACATGCGCACCGAAGAGCCCATTGTAGACATGCAGCTCATCCACGACAACATATCTCAGTTGTTTCAAAAAGGTCTGCCACTTATCGTGTTGAGGAAGAATTGTCATATGTAGCATGTCTGGATTTGTAAAGATGATACGTGCATGCTCTCTAATGGCGTCCCTCTCTTCCCTCGGCGTATCGCCATCAAATGTTTCGAGCATGACTGCTTGAAGGCCCTCTAAAAAGCTTAGAAGATCCTTCATTGCTCGCCGTTGGTCTTGAGCCAGTGCCTTCGTGGGGAATATATACATTCCACGGGCATTGGGGTCCGCCTCCAATGCATGAAGCATAGGTACTTGGTAAATCAATGATTTGCCTGAGCTAGTAGAGGTCGAGACGATGACATTATGTCCAACATGGAGGTTGTTGATAGCCTCAGCCTGATGAGAGTAAAACCGAGTGATTCCACGAGTGTTGTACAGGGCGTTCACGAGGTTTTGAGATAACGAGAAATCTAAGTCTCCAAACACTGCTGGACGTTCTTCAAAAGTGCGATGCCCATCGGGCACAATTTGATCCGAATACCAATCTGAATTGACGATGTCCTGGATAATCTCGGCCATCGACTTTCGGTCTTTTGGAATAGTCAGGGGCACTTGCGCAGGGGCAGCTGCAGAAGGTATGTCGGGAATATATGCAGCCTTCATCTCTTCCAATTTCATGATTGGGTCAACAAGTTCCTTGTGAGATGTAGCTAAGAAGGCGTTGACTGCATCAGAAAAGCGCTTATTCCTCTTCTCAATAAGATTGAGCATTTGCTTGTGACTCAAAACCGGTACCCGCAACTCGTCGTCAACGATGTTGCCTTTCTTAGCGGATTTGGCTTCCCCCTTCTTCAAGTCTGCATCGACAAACTGGAATATAAGAAGCCCGTTCTCTTCTCGTGTCTGTGCCGTGTCTGCGGTATCTGTCTCCTTGAACTCCAGATCATCCCAGGACCCCCATTTTGCCTTTTTTCGACGCGAGGTGTCTTCAGGCTCTGTGGCATCGATGGCAGTACCGCTGACAACCTCGAACCTGATAGAACGAGGTAGCAATACCTTTAGTCGTGCAATGTCCTCCACGGTGAGTTCTTTGCCGCCATTTTGAGCTTCAACGGTTGATTTGATTTTGTCAAATGTCGTGGCGATATGTCTGCGAGCAGAGCAGAACGTATAGACCAGACTCAACGCACGATGTGTCCGTGACAGCGATTGAAACTCTTCAGGCCACGGTAGTGTAGGAGTTGCCTGCTTCGCCC
>JAGYIB010000229.1:0-12621 GCA_024244615.1 Ascosphaera pollenicola | reverse complement strand
GACGAGAACGAAGTATTTCGATGAAGCCTCGGTGACTTCACGAGAGTAGTCTGGTTTTTGTATGGGATAAACTTGAGTATGGACAGATGCTTTCTGCAGAGTAGCAATCTCTGCCATGCGCTTCATTCTATAGAGGCACGAACCATCAGCAACCTGGCCAAGCCATCTCTCGTTGGCTTGCAATGCATGCTTCGCAATACCTGTATTGCTCGAGGAAAGCCTCGTCTTCCTCGTCCTCCAAGGCATCGAGCTCATCAAGGTCCTTGTCCTCAAGCCTGTTGTCATATGCTTTGCGCTCAGCCTCTATCAGAGCCTCCTGGATCATTGGAGTAGGCGATGGAGGCTTCTCTGGGATGATGCCATGTTTGCGCAAGATGTCATTCCTGGAGGGCAGCAGTCAGCGACAGAGTCCACAGATCGAGCTTCATGGTCAACGCACCATTCCGTGTCAGCGTTTGGGTCGTCCACGGGGACATTGACGGGCATGTCAGGCATGTTATTCATATTGAAAGAAGCTAGATTGTTTTCTCTTAGCTGGTGACAGTGGCAGCAATAGCAACAGCGTGTACCGTACGGATATTCTCCTGGACGCTGCGGTGGATTATATACTGAGTACTGTGCACGCTGAGACGGGTGTTTGCCGTGTTTGCACCGCGGGCCCGCCGCCGTCGTCGTCGTCGCTGTCTCCGGACTGTCTCGACCTCATCCAGTCGCAATCAGCCAGGCTCAACGCAAAGGAAGCCAGAGACGGGCCACAAGGACGGTGAAGACAAGGAGACAAAGCTACAGACCTCCAGAGTATTGCTTCTAATTGGCATTGAATTCGTTCCGTCACACAGCAGCCGTCGTCGCTGATACAGATGGTGCCCGTCTCGCTATAATCGCCAGCTATACCTCAAGCATCACCCGTTACGACTGCCATCACCAGCATCCGCCAGAACTGCCTCAAGCATCATTTACTGGCCATCGCAGGAGCTGCCTGATTTCTGACAGCGCGGACTCCCCGTCTGTTTCCGAGAATATCTCCAACAAACCGTTTTCAGTCAGTCCCACGCTCGAAAATGAGTTATATCAAGAAGGACGAGGATGCTGAGGCCTCGTTGCTGAAGCTCGACCGCACCTCTGTCTTCCAAGAAGGTGCGTATCCTTGAGTCTCAAATGCGCTGCAAGTCCTTCAAGCTGCCAACCAGCCCGCTAACCCGTCCGGCCGCCAGCTCGCCTCTTCAATACCTCGCCCATCTCTCCTCGAAAATGCCGTGCCTTGCTCACGAAGATAGCTGTCCTCATGTTCACCGGGGAGAAGTTCCCTACGGACGAGGCCACCACCCTCTTCTTTGGCGTCTCCAAGCTTTTCCAGAACAAAGACCCGTCATTGAGACAGATGGTCTATCTCGTCCTCAAGGAGCTGTCCAGCACCGCTGAGGATGTCATCATGTCCACGTCGATCATCATGAAGGACACCTCCGTCGGCAGCGACGTCATCTATAGACCAAACGCTATCAGGGCCTTATGTCGTATCATAGATGTCTGCACCACTGCCTCCGTTCTTATCACCCCTTCCACACCATGTCATGAACTAATGTGTACTTCCAGGCGTCAACCGTACAAGCAATCGAGCGTCTCGTTAAAACAGCCATAGTCGACAAGAACCCTTCGGTTTCCTCTGCCGCACTCGTTTCCTCCTACCATCTTCTTCCAGTCGCCAAAGATGTCGTCCGTCGTTGGCAATCAGAAACCCAAGAGGCTGCTTCCAGCGGCAAGCACTCCACTGGCTTCTTTGGCTTCGCCGGCACCGCGACTCACGGCATCACCCAAACGAACTTCATGCCCCAATACCACGCGATTGGCCTGCTCTACCAGATGCGCTCCCACGACAGAATGGCGCTTGTCAAAATGGTGCAGCAATACGGAAACGGTGCTGTCAAGAGCCCCGCTGCCCTTGTCATGCTCGTCAGGCTTGCCGCCAAGTTAGCGACCGAAGATCAAAGCCTCAGAGCCCCCATGGGCGAGAAACTCCTGCAGTTCTTGAACCACAAGCATGAGATGGTTGTCTTCGAAGCTGCAAAGGCGATCTGCAACTTGCCCAATGTTACAGATAATGGTGCTCGTGCTGCCGTCCAGACCTTGCAGGTCTATCTCACTTCTCCCCGCAACGTCACCAAGTTTGCCGCCATAAGGATCTTGCACCAATTTGCTACAATCAAGCCGGGTATCGTGAACGTGTGCAATCAGGACATTGAGCTGTTGATTGGCAGCTCAAATCGCTCAATCGCTACCTTTGCTATCACCACATTGTTGAAAACTGGCAATGAAGCAAGCGTTGATCGTCTCATGACTCAGATCTCAGGCTTCATGGCCGATATTACCGATGAATTCAAGATCACTATCGTTGAGGCCATTCGCACACTATGCCTCAAATTCCCTAGCAAGCAGGCAGGCATGCTCACCTTCTTGTCCGGCATTCTAAGAGATGAAGGCGGCTACGATTTCAAGCGAAGTGTCGTTGAGTCTATGTTCGATTTGATCAAATTCGTTCCGCAGAGTAAAGAGGAAGCCTTGTCACATTTATGTGAGTTTATCGAGGACTGCGAATTCACCAAGCTAGCGGTCCGCATTCTTCACCTCCTTGGCGTCGAAGGCCCAAAGACCAGTCATCCCACGAAATACATCCGCTATATCTACAACAGGGTCGTCCTTGAGAATGCCATCGTCCGTGCTGCTGCTGTTACTGCTCTTGCTAAGTTCGGTGTCTGCCAGAAGGACCCTGAGGTCAAAAAGAGTGTTCGCGTTCTCCTGACTCGTTGTCTTGACGACACTGACGACGAGGTCCGTGACAGAGCAGCGTTGAGTCTACGTCTCATGGCTGAGGAAGAGGACGAGGTAGCGGCCAAGTTCGTCAAGCATGACGCTATGTTCTCCCTTCCAACATTCGAACACCAGCTTGTCATGTACGTCACCTCAAACGACAAGTCAACTTTCTCCAATGCATTCGATCTCTCCACCATCCCCGTGGTCTCCCACGAACAGGCATTGGCAGAAGAGAGAACCAAAAAACTCACTTCGGCGACACCTACTCTCAAGGCGCCGTCCACTGGCCCTACCAAGGCACAGGCAGCCGCTGCCTCCGACTCCGCTGCTAATGTGGCGAGTGCGACACAGAAATATGCTGAGCAGTTGGCTCGGATCCCCGAGCTTCGGGAGTACGGAACTCTGCTCAAGAGCTCTGCGCCTGTGGAATTGACGGAGAGCGAAACGGAGTACGTGGTCAGTGCCGTGAAGCACATCTTTAAGGGTCATGTGGTATTGCAGTATGATGTCAAAAATACTTTACCTGATACTGTCCTAGAGAACGTGAGCGTTCTCGCAACGCCTGAGGATGAGGAAGTCCTGGAGGAAGACTTCATCGTACCTCTACCGAAGCTTACTGCCTCCGAACCGGGTGTCGTATATGTTGCTTTCAAGAAAGCCGAGGATGCTGCTTCTTCGTTCCCCGTCACCACCTTTACAAATATCCTTAAATTCACCAGCAAGGAGATTGATCCCACAACAGGCGAGCCTGAAGATGAAGGATATGATGACGAATACCAGGTCGAGGATCTGGAGCTTGGTGGTAGCGACTATGTCGTGCCGGCATTCGCGGGCAGCTTTGACCACATTTGGGAGCAGACTGGTGCTGCTGGGAATGAGAGCACAGAGACCCTACAATTATCGAATGCGAAGGGTATCTCAGGTAAGAGGAAATCTCTTGTCTCGTACACATCCATCTTGCTAACAGCCGATTCACTTCCAGACGCAACCGAATCACTCATCGCGGCTCTTTCTCTACAACCCTTGGATGGAACAGATGTCGTTATGAACAACACCACGCACACCCTCAAGTTATATGGTAAGACAGTCACGGGGGGCAAGGTTGCAGCCTTGATCCGGCTGGCCTACTCAGCCAAGTCGGGTGTTGCAACCAAGATTATGGTCAGATCAGAGGACGAAGGGATTGCAGAGATTGTCGTGGGCAGTGTCGCCTGAGATCAATTGGCTTTTTTGATGAATGATTCTTGTCAATATCTTTTGAGAAACCTGTTCTTTGTGCCCGGGGGGGATTCAAGAACTAATATGTCGCCTGCATGTCTGTTTAGATACTTATTTGTCTCTTTCCATTCCTCCTTTCTACTTGTCTCCTTTTCAACGTTTTGTCTGTTATGATAGCAATACTCAGTCGTGACTAATTGTCTCTGATATTTTGCCATTTGTATTTCTTCATGTCTTTCGCCTCTGACGCGTTTCTCTTTCCCCGTTGCAAGCCCCAGCTTCATCAAATGTGGTCCTGGGGACGGACCATCCTCTGCGAGCAGCCAATGCACGTAAAAACAAGCTCTGTCTAACATCTGTGCGGCAAGAATCACTTGGAACCGAGTCATCAAGGGGTATCTATCGACACAAATCCGAGGGATTGTAGCAACATGGTCAACATGCTTTAAGCATGCTCAATACCAGGTCTCGTACCTAAACTCTCGCGGCCTATACGGGGTGTCGATGACATCAAACCACCCTGAATCCGCCATTGATTCATACGTGATGTCATTCTTGCCAGCAAAGACACCATCTAGTGCTTCATCATAGCTCTCTAGAACGTTTTCCTCGATTCCTGCATCGTTATACTGATACCAGAAGCCGCGCAAGTTCCTGATTCCATGCGTAGTAGCCTCATACAACGTTTCAGTCCCGAAACGTAAACCGCCCTCGATGTGGAATAAGTGCAGGTGTTCGAGGCTCACCGGCTCACATTTGCAATACGCGCTCATGAAATGTTCGTCGCATTGGTTTGAAGGCATAGCCAGTGACTTCAGATTCGGAAATTTGCGAATGATCATCCATGCTCCGGTGGAGTTATCTGTGGGATTGGTTGGAGCTTCAAGATGGCGAGCTCTCAGTGACGGGGTTCGTGTGGCTACAAGCTCCAATGTCAAAACATGAGAAAACGGTGGGAATGGATTAAGCAAGGAGGCGAAGTCGTCCATCCAATGTTCACTTGCTTTCCCTGAAATGATCAAATGGCGCAATGCCAGGGGCCACGAGAAGCCAGCTTCTGCACGCCTCCCTGGCTCCACCAGAAATGTCAGACCTATCGAGAGATACGATAGGTTGGAGGGCCATTCGACATCCAATGCCATGTCTTCATCACTATGAATCGCAAGTGAAGGGGGCAATACCAGGCCTGTCAGATGAGACATTCGTCTGATTGCCTTCTTGACGGATGGAAAGTCCAGATCTCTCATCATGAATGACAGATTTAAAAATTCAAGGTCTATGCACTTTGACAGAGTGACCAAGCCTTGATGGGAGCTAAGTTCATGTTAGTATACAGTACTCAAGCAACTGTGATAGATTGTGAAGTATGTAGAGAGTACATACGTCAAAGATAAAGATGGTGCAGCAAACGATCTCAACCCTTCCTTCACGGCATTGATCAATCTTGCAGTGAGGCTATTTGAAGAGTGATGGATGAGACGGCTGAGGTCAAGAATTTTCACAAGGCTAGCCAAATCGTTTCTCCTTCTTCTGATTGCCGCTGTCGTTGCTTCGCCAACTCCTAAAATTGTCCTTACAAACTGGTCGAGCGCCTGATTCCTTTCCAGGTGCCGTGGGTGGCCATATAGGAGTGTCATTGCAACATGATACCATTGAATTGATACCAGCGAGCATGCTCGCAGAGTTTGCTGCGAGTCTGCCACGCGGGTGATTACATCAATTAATAACTCATTGGGAAGATAGACGTATCTCCTAGGCTTTCTGTTGGAGATGATTTTGACCATGGTGGACGTTGGGAATCAGCTCGGGGTCAGCCACGTCTTTCAAAACTCATGGCCGGAGTTGTGCGACATGAGAAGTGCGGTCAGAATTCTATGACTGCAACGAGGTATGCCGCCATGTCAAAGATGCATTTGTGAGCAGTCGTGTGCCTTGCAACCGGCTAACTAGATCAAAAACCCCGTGGTTGTGTCAAGATTTGGCGGCTCCCAGTTGAGGAATTCATAGACGAGCACGGCCGAGGTCGCAGGTGAGGAAAGCCAAAGAAAACGCAGCTGATTGTTATGTAATATTTCTTGACTTTCTCTGTTATGTAGCTATAAATAGTTTTATATGACACACGATGAGCCCCTGACTCAACTCAACCATATAATCTCATTGCGGCAGAGACGAAGTCAGGAAAATCAACGCCCGCAATTGAATGGCCACAGCGCATGCATTACTGTTTTGTGCATACTGGTCTGGGCGGCTGCTTTTCTTGATGCTACCTTGTGGGTATTGATGCAGAAGAACCAATCAGCGGTATAGCTCTAAGATTATGCCACTGATGAACATGGCAATAGGTATACAACAAGGCGGCCACATTGTCCAAGACCGGAGATTTGTATAAGCAGCAAGAAGAAAGATTTGTTCTAAGTAGTTCAGTCGTAGTGACACAAGTATCTACGAGATCAGATAGCATACGTGTTTGTCCTGTTTGATTTGTATCTTCGACATCAGAATCAACCCCTAACCCCTGAATGATTATGGGCAACTTTGACCATCTGTGCGGTAGCTGGTTCTGTTATTATCCAAGAAAATCCAACCTCGGCCAAGCCAACGGCTTGTTTTCAGAATGATCGTAAGTTTGGAAGCAAACCCCAAGATCGTCTGTACTTTGGTTCTCGCAGCATTCGGGATACTTTCCTGCCCGGCACTTCAACGCATGATCCAGTTTCGAGATGTGCCTGGCAATGGACTGCAAATGCAGTGGGTCACTATATTCTGCACGTTGGCTTCTGCTCGCCCATAATATATTCGTTAAATTACTTCCAAAATATTTCAAACTCCGCACGTCGATGGGATCTGGGCGTATTAGGTCTCGAATTGCTTTGACTTGTTTGCACGGTTCAACCATTCGTCCACGTTCCTGATCAACCCGCCTTCTACTGGTCGTGACAGCCGCCATGAAAACCGGGCCCCAAAATGATTTGGGTGAGTCAAAATGTCGGTACAGCCGAGTCAACGCCATATAGTACCAAGAGCGACAGACCCTCGCGCAAGAGTTCAGGTCTGGCCGCGAGGAAAGGTTTGCAAATATCATGTCGAGTATTTCGGGAGGAATATGTCTCGTCTGTTTAGGGACATTGTCTTTCAGATCAAATTCACAATCCCGATCCATGTAATCTATCAGTAACGTGAACGTGTGATCTTCCACAGGGAGCCATGATGTCTGTGATGTCGGTAAGCTTTGATCAACAGTAGCAGTTTATCGAGCGCAGACCAACAACCAACACGCTCCGAAGGATCACCAACAGCACAGCACCATCTCCAACTCCAACTCCAACAGCTACCAGCTGAGTTTCTGTTATTTGCATTTCTCATGTCATTGATCCCATGCTGATTATCATCAGTCCTTTAGTCTAGCTCTCCTTCTTAAATACTGCCTTTATCCTCCTCATGTTCCTAAGAGAAATCAAGCTTCTTTTCTTCCATCAAGCGCAACCTTCAATACAGTTTGTGGTGAAAGTAATTCAGTGGATGAAATCATCAAGCCGTTGCTTGGTATGCCGTGATTGGAGCTATGTCAATTCCCTGCCCCTTGAGGTACTTGGCATCCGCGAGACGGTTTAATGCTCTTCAAATCCACACAGGTTCAATTGAACTCTCCAATGTGATGCCAAAGTCTTGGAAAAGATGTCAAACTCATCTTTGATGGTAGAGAAGATCGACACCAGGTCAAATATATAAACCTGCTGTACTCAAAGTAGAAAAAGGTGATAGCGAAGTCCACCCCAGACATTGGATCTTGATGTTTGCGTTTGTGTCACCTTGGGCTCGAATTCAAAACCAAGATCGTAATCTCACAAGCATTGAGGTACTTCATGTGACTGAGGCCTGGATTGTAGTTGATGGCCTGGAAGCAAAAGATACCTTCCCATACTGTTGCGAGCTCTGCACTTCTGTCTGGGATCTTTGGATTTCTCCATTGAGACTCACCAAATATCGCTGTGGTCAGCAAGTTCGCGGCATGTAAGACCTTGGGTTGCTATTCTTATTTCTCCTGGAGGTAATCATGGTGTTGTCACCTGAAGTTCCACGAATTGGATATAAAGACTGGCAGCAGTACCTACCTTGTTTTCTGGCCATCTGATGTTTACCCCGGATGACGTTCAGATTTGAGCCGTGATGGCTGCTACCATCACAACAATGAAGTTCACTATATCTGCAGAATAGTACCTCAGGTCTTTAGAATTACCGTACTCACTCTTCTACCCAATCTTCTTGTCGATTCCAACCAGTTTGATGCCCTTTCAATAGCTGAACTCGTTGCCCAAATGTGCGTTTGTGCTGTGCGCCTGACATTGATTCGGCTGCACATGGGCCGCCATACTATTCTCGGGGTGTTGACATGATGCGTTCACTAATCCAATATAGTCCAATCCAATATAGAGATGGCCAGTAATTCTTCTGGAAGCCGTATGAGCGGCGTCAATATTCATCCTGGGACGTTACTCATAGCTCTCTTTGCCCCTGAAACAAAAAAGGGGTAAAATAGGGGTTTGTTCCAAGGGCAATTGCACTTAAATCATATCGATACCTACCGACATCAACAAAAGATTGCCATTTCACGCGTTCATGCATCCTTAAAATCAGTAGAACGATAATGATGAGAAGGCCATATGCAATCTGCTAGGTAGATACTGCGGCAGTCTGACAGACACACTGTCACTTTTTGAATTCCGGTGAAGAAATATTGTGAAGTGCCAATGAAGAGCTGTTGCAGTAGAATAGGTGCATACAGAGAGCATAGGATAGAATAGTATTACGGGCACTGACTTCGTTCAGCGAAGCAAACATGAGACAGACATATGGAGAATTCGGTGTCTCATTTATGATTGCTTTCCGAGCAAGGTATGTGTGTCGTGTCTCAGTGCTTGCAAGTCATAATAACAGCTCAATTCATCGCGAGATCTACCGCAATGACAGCTTATGAATCTGTGATACTACGGCATTTGACAGAACACGTCAATTCGTGAGAGGTACGCTTGAGTGTAGAATCGGGTTGTTCAAGGTGTCAATTTCGAACGAGAAAGACTGCGGAAAACATAGGATATTGACTGACTTCGTGATTGTTGCGACTCTTATACATCATGCCAGGGTATGGACAGTCGGTCCAATATCTCCTGTCGTTGCAGAGGTGAACGCTCAAGTTTACACCATGAGCGACACCACTTCAGCAATCTCCCGTCATGCCCTGTGGCGGCGTTATGGTAAAACCGAACTCCGAACTTTTCACCTGAAAGAAGCCAGTATTCTGCCAGGCCCTTTTGATTCAGCATCAGATGGATCGAATAGAATATGTCATCACGTATTCGAACCCCGCACTCGATAGAAAGCCTGCGCAGCCTGCCCAACCCTCCTCTCAATGCTGGCCGCATAGCATGCAAATCAATTTCGCAATCCGCATCGTACTCAACAAAAATCTCAGTGATGGAGGTCGCGACGCGCATATTCGCAAATCCGTCCATGAAGGTATCATCTATATGACGCGCTTGAACCGTCAGGTTTCTCAGATTAGGAACCCATGCTGCAATTAATGAAGCGTCAGACAATCTTAACTTGCGACACGAGCTGCCATGAATGTACAAGTGTTTGACACTTGATGCTGGCTCGACAGTATCGTACTCCGTTGGTAACGAATGTACAACAAGTGTCTCCAACTGCGAGGGGTAGTTCAGCTGATATACGGGGTTCTGAAGATCGGCAAAGGGGAAGTATAGATGAGATAACTTTGGCGGCCAGCATATGTATCCCAGCAGGTCCAAAGGAGACGGCCTGTCTCGATGATCTGTATCCTGAGGAAGAGTCAACCTTTCAAGATGTGGCAACAACGCGATTTCATAAAGAAATTCCCCAGTATTGCACATTTTTCTCATATTTCCCAAATACAAGCGTTTGAGGGATCTGCATCTCCAGAAAGATCGAGGTATCCTTTTCGTATAATTCGTCAACAAGATACGCCCAATGCATAATCACTGACAGAGATAACTCACGTCGTGCCTGGTCCCCACATCAAGCCTTCAAGATGTCGCGCGACCTCATGTAGTACGCAATCTGCCTGGTACATGAATTCTTTCGTGGGTCGAGAAAGATCCTCTCCTGACTGTTCATCGGTTTGACCTACTGATGAACCATCAAGTCGTGCGAGCGACCAGCTGGGATTATAATAATCAAGCACGCGACGGCGATGTTCGGAGTCCCTGTCAATTCGCAGGTCAAGGCTTCTCACAAGTCGTCCTCGGGCCTCTCGGAATCGCTGCTCATGCCATGAAAGCTCTGCACCGCTTGTGATAACTGGGGACCAATGACTTCCTGAGATGACACTTGCAAATCTCACCAGGCGTGACTCAGTATCGAGGTGTCTTGGATGCTTATAAAGAATAGGTATCGCCAGAAAGTGCCAACGCGAGCAGACAAGAGCACACGAATATAGGTCCTTCTGATCCAATCCTTCCAATATTTCGATGAGGATCTCGGAGGGATAGTCTTGCAGCCCTGGCAGCGTGGACATGATGGATTGGGGGAATGCCGATTGTTGTTTAGGAGCGCTGCCAATGGGCGGAGTCTTGCATTTGAACGTTGTTGGGCTGTCATTAAATCTGACATGAGCCCAATACATACCACCTTCATACGTGTTGAAGTGTGCAGGGATCCTGATCAACAGACCCAGTTGACCAAGGCTGCACCGTTCTACATCAACAACACGCGACATATCGAAAGGATCTTCAAAATCATACTGAGAAGGCGGGCGATATTAAAGGCCATATCGAATTGATGGCTTTAAATAAAAGGCATATTTCGCTCAACATGACTCGAAACACAGAACTCGTGATTTGACCATTTCCAGACTCCTTGCTCTGAACCTTTCTCATGCAGAAGGATAGTGCAGTGCTATGAACATCTCGATGTAGGCCCTCGCCAGCGCAAATAATGATGAACTGGGTACCGCTGTAGTTCCCAATCCGAAAAACCATTGAGAGCATCAGAGAGCTGGAATCTAGAGCCATCAAAACTCCAGCCATAGATGACAGTTACGGTGTTTCCCCCGGTATCCTGAGGCTCTTGTCGATCGTAGAGGTATACCCCAGTCTCACCCTCATCATGCTGAGTAGGGCCATCCATAGCATTTGAAGAGAAAGGCCGGCGGACTACCATATTCTTCAGAACAGCATGGGTAGCCAAAATCATCTCTTTGACGTGAGAAGACTGTCTATCAAGGGCATTGCCACGGCGAAAATATACCCGGCGCAGATTGCGAAGTCCGTTTCTGAGAGCGACGGAAAATTCTGCAACAATCCGATCATCTAATCCAAAGCCCAAGAACATGTCAGTCATGGGGTAGATTGCATCTGTGTGAATGAATCGTCGCAACAATCCATTGTGCAGGAGATCGTTTATAAACAATGTCCTGATGTTCGGAAAGACTCTCGGGATGACTTCCGTTTCATGATCACAATCTAAGGTCATAGAGTCATACTTGAGATATCTCAAACTCAGAGACGGTTGATAATTTGATAAGAAGTCCCTCATGTGCCTGTGTCTGTGTGCCTTCACCTTCACCCATCTCCACCCAAACGTTGTATAGTTGAGTGATGTCAAGCGAGTAGGCCAATTTGACCATATGGCCCCATCTGGACAGCACACACCTCTGCATGAAATATGGTGTAAATTTGTTGGCCATTTGACAGATATTTTGGTTTGTTGCGTAGCAAGTTCTTCGAAGTCATCTGGTTCTGGGTCTGGGAGAATTAGAACCTCAAGACTGTCCAGATGCTCTACGACATGAAGGATGTCTGCATAAGTGACTAGCACGAAAGTGAATGATAGTAAGTCCAAGCAACTAAGTGCTTTGCAATATTTGACCTCCTGTAACCAACGGTAGCTATTTTCGTCAGTTGTCTGCATTGATTGATCTGAGAAGCACGGTCATGCGCAAAAGTTCAAGAGCTTACTCTATGCTAGCGTAACGCGCCTTTATGTAAATCAGCCCGTCTGCAATTCGTTTGATAACACGTGCCGCATATTGAGTAACCTCGTCATCGTCCTTGAAATCGATCTCGAAGTCGAAGTCGTAAACGACACCGGGCTTGTCTTCTTTCCGAACATGGAGCTCGATGGTTCTGATCAAGCTTCCCAGGGGCTTCCTGCCAGTCAAAGACTACAACACCGGCTGCATTTCTTCATGAATAAGTGTC
The DNA here is from genome assembly GCA_024244615.1 of Ascosphaera pollenicola. Taxonomy (NCBI): domain Eukaryota; kingdom Fungi; phylum Ascomycota; class Eurotiomycetes; order Onygenales; family Ascosphaeraceae; genus Ascosphaera; species Ascosphaera pollenicola. Next base: position 358 of record JAGYIB010000229.1, on the reverse strand, counting down.
CTGTCAAGCAATGACAACTGATAGGAGCCCAGGTAGGGCAAGTGACGGGAGAGTTCTGGCATGGCCAGTGTATAAAGCTCTTTGGAAACAAGTGAAAAAACGGCTAAGTCGTGAGGGGTTTCAAGCAATCTCAAAATCATTGTGATGATCTCCGCAGGGAGATGGACTCCACCGAATCTTGCCATAATTGCTGCAATTGAAGATAAATGGTGATAGTTGTCAAAATAGTTGACAGCTTGGGACGAGCGAAAACAATTAACTTGGCTCTTACAGAAGAGCTTACGAGGGCTCTTTTTATATCAAGTCACCGTCGCTGTTGGTACTTATGACATCGATCAAAGAGATGGGCGATTCTTAG
>JAGYIB010000228.1:0-12633 GCA_024244615.1 Ascosphaera pollenicola | reverse complement strand
CGGGTGGATGAGAGCCGTGCTGGCAGTGGCATCAACGGCATGATCTGGTCGTTATGAAGAAATACAATGAGAAGGTTGTGACAGAAGAAAGAAAATGATGAGGCCTCTGATTATATGTATGGCCTGCCATGCCCTCCTCCCACTTCAATCAGCGCGCAGCTTTTTCCCTGGCAATGGGTGGCCTGGGTGGCCTGGATGCCCATGTCCGTGCTCCCTCTCGTCCACTTCACTGTTCATCTCACTCGTGTGCGTGGGCCCCGGCTCGCCGACGTTGCTCTCGCTCCTCCCGTCTCCCTCGACGTCCCACTCGTCATCGTCTTCATCCTCCGCGTTCTCGTCCCAATTATCGAGCTCCTGCTCCATTGTCTGTTTCGGATTTGACTGTGGCCGTGGGGGAGTGGGAGTGGAGGAGACAACACCGGTCTCCTGCGGGCCAAGTGCGCCAGTGCCATCGTCGGGGTCTTGGTTCTGGGCCAGCGGGGCGCGTTGGCCCAGTTCGAGATCGTCGTCTTCCTCATCGCCGTGCGGCGACGTGCTGCCGAAGCGGTTGACGCGCCTTCGCTCCAGCATGCGCCGATGGTACCACACGCACGTGCCCAATGCGGCGGCACAGCCTATGAGGTTGGCGCCAATGTCCCAGAGATCGAAAACACGGCCATTGGGTAGCAGCCCCTGGACTATCTCAGAGCCAATGCCCAGGATGCCGGGGCAGACGACGATGGTGAATTGCAGGACGCGGCGGCGGGTGAGGTCGAGGACCCAGTAGAAGATCAGGGTGAGGAGGAAAAAGTCGAAGGTGTGGAGGAGCTTGTCGCCATTCTGAGAGGGGATGGCAGGGTTTGCGGCGGAGTGTGGGGTGAGGCCGATGTATGCGGAGAGGAGGAGGAGGAAGGCGAAGGCGCCTGGCACAGCAGAAAGCAGGGAGTCAGTAGGGGATCCAGCAGGAAGAACGGAGTGTAGAACAGACCTGCGAAGGGATATCTGATTCGCATGACGTAACGAAGCGTGAGGCAGCGATAGACGGCGTCACGGCAATCGGTTCGAGCTGGGGGCAGTGGTGCATGCGAAATCTCAACGGCGTCGTGGTCGGAGGTTGATCGTGCTCGTGCTCGTGCTCGTGCTCGTGCTCGGGTTCTTCCGCCAGCCGCCCGCCCGCACCCCCGTCACGGGGTCCCCGTCGCCGAATTGCACCCATCAAGACCATTTTGAAGACACAGACACCTGCTGCTATGCGCGGAGACACTAGTGAATCAACCTGTAGTTTTAAAGACCTGCAAAGACCCCTGTGAAGACCTTTCAGCAGCTCAAGATTGACGCTCAATGGTCTCTCTCAAGGTTGTTTGATGAAATCTGGCTCACGTGATATCGAATTGCTGCCTTTCCTGCCTCAGGCACCGACGCCGACAACCACCACCACCACCACCACCATCATCGTCGCCGCGATACGAATCGAATCCCTCTCACGCAGATCAGGTCAGGTCAGGTCAGGTCAGGCCAGCAGATCCCGCCCTTGCATTGATTGGTGTTAGTCTTGGCCCTGGTTACCATGCTCTGTCGCCCCCATGCAGAATAGAGATGGTGCTTGCTTCTGCTTCTTGGATGCTCGACACTCCCGCTGAGTGATCCTGAACGGCTCCCTCTGTGCACGCTTGTCCTTGTCCTTGTCGCCTTGCCGTGCTCTGCTTGCACAAGCTCTTGTTTTTGCTGTCCATCTTTTCATCTCCGTCGCTCGTTTCGTCGCCCGTTGTCGAAGCTCTGTCCGTCTGTTGGACCGTGGCGTAGTAGCTACCGTACTGCGCCTCTGCTGACCCGTCTCCCTACACCTACACTACACCTACACCTACATCACATCTTGACTTCGCAGCCCAAAGCAATTACCACCCGCAACATTGCTGCTGTCGTCGCTCCACTTACAAAAAGACCGCACAAGCCTGGTCGCGACAACCGAGAGCTCAATCAGGCAATATCAAACACCACATCCCTCTCTTCAGAAACCCGTCGCCACGGACATCTCAAAGGAGAGCTCGGGGAAGACGGAAGACATCATATAATGTCTCCCGGCCAGAACCACGCCTGGCTACTACCAGACCATCTCCGCCCGCCTGATGGGAACGCTATTGCCAATGGCAATCAGACTTCCTCCCCGAACCCTTCAAACGCGCCGAGCAAACCTATCCTGAATGCGAGCGCGAACGCGAATGCGACTGCCACTGCGACTGCCACTGCGGCGGCTGACCCAACACCCGCCCAACACCCCAATCCCTCGTCGGACTCCCCCATTGGCGTCGACAGTCTCGGCTCCGGTAATGCTAATCCTACTCTCAACGGTAATCCCGCCAGAAGCTTGACTCCTGCGAGTGCTGCCGCCGCCGATCCCCGATTTCGTGCCCCTGGCTCTGCCTTTTCGCCCTCGGCTCTCATGAATGGTGTTACTATCGACGCCGTCTCCCCTGGCGGCGGCGCGCAACATTCGCATAATGCGCCTGCTGGCGACGATAATGTTGGCTCGGCCAAGACGACCGCAGAGGATGACCCGCGCATTGCTTTGTTCAGGGACCGTTATGCCCAGACCGAGGCTAGGATCAATGCCTTGTTTAGCAACGAAGCCAGGAGGTCATTCATCAATCCGACCAAGGAGAACGAGGAAGAATCGTTGTTGTTGTTGCTGTCGAAGGAGGATCATGCTGCCGCTGGCCCATCGTCATCAGGGCAGCAACCCGCTGGAGATAACACGACAAGTGTCACTACTGACGCGAAAGGGAATGCAGCTGCCCCAGCGACTGCACCTGCGGCCACGACCACGACTGACCCGCAATCATCTCAACAACCTTCGCGAAAAGCTGCCAGAAAACTAGACGATGATGACTATGACGAGTACGACGAGGACGAAGACGAAGATGACGGCGATGCGCCTCCTGCTGCGACAACTGCGCAGCAACCCTCTACAGCATCTACCACCTCCTCAACTATACCTCTATTACCTCTGACCACAGTGGCCCCTCCCACGCCTACACCTACAGTAACATTGAACCCACAACAGCCACAAGTACAACAGCCCCCAACACGGAACCAACAGCCTAAACAGGAATCCGCAGAAGACGTCCGCAAGAAACTCGAACAAGACAAGAAGCAAATGGAAGAATCTGTCAAACGAAGCTTTCATACCATGTTTTTTACCCTCGAAGACGACAGAAATGCTATGCTTGATCAGCAGAAATTAGAGGAGACCGAGCGGCAGATCGAAGCTGAAATGTATGCTCAGGGCGCGAATTCCCAACATGCTGGTGCCAACGCTCAGGGACATGCCTCTGGTGGTCCAACCAGTGGGCCTAATCAGTCTGGCCGTCCAGGCGAGATTGGCTCGGGATACGGTCCTCTCAGTAATGTCAACCTCGGCTCGTCTAGTCTGGCGCTGAAGAATCTAATTGAGAGGATTGACATGAAGCGCAGTGAGGTCATGGCTTCGGATGCAGAGTTGAGAAATTTGATGAGCGAGGTCAGGAAGAACAGAAGCAAATGGGCTAGTGAGGAGAAAATCGGTCAGGAGGAATTGTATGAGCCAGCGGAGAAGGTTTTGAACATGTTGAAGGCGGAGACTACACATTCAGCACCATTTTTGACCAGAGTCAATAAGAGAGAGGCGCCAGATTACTACAATGGTGAGCTGTTTCTGCTTCTCGTGATATGCGCCTAGTATCGATATAACTAACACGTTGGAACCCAGTCATTACACACCCAATGGATCTTGGTACTATGACCAAGAAGCTCAAAAACATGGTCTACAAATCCAAAACCGAGTTCGTCGGCGACTTGAACCTCATATGGGCGAATTGCCTCAAATACAACACCAATCCCGACCACCCACTTCGAAAACACGCGCTCTATATGCGTAAAGTGTCGGCGGAGTTAGAACCCATGATTCCCGACGTCGTTGTCCGTGACCGTGCCGAAGTCGAAGCGGAGGAGAGACGATTGCAAATGGCTGAGCTCGACGGTGCAGAGGAAAGTGATGATGAACCTATCATGACGAGTAGAGGTCGAAAAGCAGTTGGGAAGGGAACTAGAAAGGGAAAAGGGGTTGGTGCTCGAGCTACTACTACAAGGACTGGAACTGCCGAAAAGTCTCAGACACCAGCACCGGGCGGTCAGAAGGATGATGTTCAAGGTCAATTCAGTTTGACTGCAAGTCAGAACCGGCCGCCTTCGATAGCACCCACGGGTTCAGATCTTCAGAGTGAGACTCAAGGGACACCGCCTCCTGGGTTCTTCACGCCCGGTACGTCTTCTGGAGGGCAACTGGCCAATGATGGGATGGAAGGGATGGATCTGGAGTCATATGGGCCTATGGCAACTGCGGCGACGAGCAACTTCTCACGGCCGATCATCGATTTTGAAAACCCGGAGTATAAAATGTGGAAGCAAGTCACCCAAAAGGGACGTGCAAAGGTGACTGCCGAACGGTATCGATTATTCAAGGGGGACAAACTGAACACGGATGAGCCAGCGTTGCTACGAACCAAAGCAGGCATGAGACGTTGGTTGAGGGGCAAGATGGAAGGGGCTGGGAATGCTGCAGAGGGACTGAATTCGTCTTCAGTATCTGGGACAGGCAACATCAATCGTCCCGCTACAACGAACTCGCTCGCGCAGAATGCTCCTACAACAACGGGGGAGACACTGGCGGAAAATATGGATCAGGAGGAGAACAGACCACTACCAGATTACTACGATGTGATGTCAGCCGTGCCTGATATCCCTGAGCAACTACGATGGGTGGAGGACAGTGAGGGAAATATTGTGGACATGTCTGAGGAATATCTGAGCATGCTACCAAAAGGGCGCTTTGTTCAACCGACCAGCAACTTCACGAAAAAGCTGGACGCGAATATGAGACAGATGCAGGAGACGAGAAAGATTTGTTCGAAGGTGTCGATCGTCAAACAAATGCAGGTACAATCGCAGGTAAACCACTCCTATCACCACTTGCTTTGACTTCATATCTTTTGAACTCATACTGACAACCCTCTCGCCAGATGTATCAAAATCAATTCCAAAAATACAACCCCGAACCATTCGTCGAGCAAGATGTTCCACCACATGTCATGAACCATTCCGTATGAACGATCCTCTAATCTGAATGTTCACTATCCACATCATCGTGCAATGCTGATTCAATCATTATTCAAGGACATCAAACGAGACTTCGATCATGTTTTGGACCTTGGTGCCAATAGTTGTAACATAGCAAGAGCCCTGACGCAACCAGTGCCTAACCACGACGACCCATCCGCCACCCCGTTTCCCCCTCCAAGCAACAGGATCAAGCAGTTGACATGTGTCGATGATTCCGAGAACATGCTTTACCGCGACCAAGACCTCCCCTTCAATTCCCAAATGAATATCACCCGCCAAGTTCTCCCATCGCTCGAGAACTTACCTTACAAACCCGGAACATTCGACGCAGTGCTATCGTCGCTGTCAATGCATTGGATCAACGACCTACCATCTGTACTCGCCCAGGTCAATTCAATGCTCAAGCCGGATTGCCCATTTATCGCGACAATGTTCGGCGGAGACACACTCTTTGAGCTCCGTACATCTCTTCAGCTAGCAGACATGGAACGTCGTGGGGGAGTTAGCCCTCGCGTCTCGCCTCTGGCGGATGTCCGTGATATTGGCGGACTACTTCAAAAAGCCGGATTCAAGCTTCTCACAGTCGACATGGAAGACATTGTCGTGGGTTACCCCGATGTATATACGCTTATGACGGACCTTCAAGCTATGGGGGAGAACAACGCCATCTTAAGAAGTGAGCTAGGGCCCATTCCAAGGGACGTGCTGCTGGCTACGGACCCAATCTACAGAGCATTGCACAGTGAGGAAGGTGAGGAAGGGATTCCGGCAACGTTCAGACTCATATATATGATTGGATGGAAGGAAGGACAGGGACAAGCTGAGCCGTTACGCCGGGGATCTGCAGAAGTGGACCTTACTGACATACTTGGAGGTGGCAAGATCGCTTGAAAGACTAACCTCGAGTGATGGTGCCTTGTGATACCTGTGAAGAAGCTGCAATTGCAATTGTTTGACGTGCATATATATTTCTTGCATCTAGAACTGCTTTGGATGACGATGGTTCGCAGGTAGCGCTGCGTATGAACTGCTGTCGAAGAAGAATGACCGGTGTCATAAAAAATGGAGGGAAAGATTGGTGTTATGATATAGACAGAAATTTCTAACAGAAAAGAAAGCAGCGCGAGCGCGATTTTCAGCAATTGAATGAAAGTTAGACGGTCCTCCGGTCGGTCATCACACGGACGACAGAACCGACGCCGACGATCTCCACAAGTTTCTCGTGCCAGCTCAATAGCACGCTCATCTGCTGGCCATTGCCACCCTCACCAAAGTTGCGAGATTGTATTTGTGAGAAACCAGTGTTTTGGGGGGACAGAGCGGTTTTCTTAGATGGGGTGGATGCTCCGCTGCCAGCTGACTGAGAGGCCATGCCCTTGTATCTAGATGTGAGAAAGAACGTCAGTTCGGGGGTTCCCTCAACTCCTCAGTAACCTTTCAGAACTCCCTTCGTGTAAAACGTACAGGTACTTCATCAAGCAGTCCCCTCTCTCAACACCACCATCCCCATTGCAGACCCCTTCCAAGACCCGTGTCATCTCTCCCTGCCTTATACCCTGCAGAACCTCGGTCACAGTAGCGAGATGGACTTCCTTTGCGCGGTCATCGCCGCCCAACGGCGCATTATCTAGTGCGAATTTGAGAGCTCCCTCATTGTCTCCGGATCGTAGTAGCTGTCGAACCTGCTGTGCAATACCGGCAGCAGTGGTGGAGTTCTGAGGGGGTGGAAGGTCCCCTGGGAGAAGAGTCGGGATGGGGAAGTTCACGGAGGAATCAGGGTCGTACGCGTCGACGTTGATGGTGCGCCAGTTGACGTTTGCCATGGTGATTCAAGTAGATTAAACAGATAGAGGTGTCCAGAAGAGCTGGGTCTTTGTGTCGATATAATCAGCTGGTGATAGCTTCGCCGGGCCGTTGTTGTTTGCTAGAGAGCCACGAAACGGCAAGTGACGTGCTGAATAGGGCACAAACTGGGGCTTTGACGAATTGGGCGAGCTTGGAGGTTTCCTGATATCCCGTGCTGGAACTGGCTGGCTGTCTTGGATTGTATGATGGTGGTTTGGATGAAGCTCCGTGGATGTGGATGACGCAGATGGTTGTAGGCGGACGCTCCAGTCTCTCCTCCTCACCGCTGGGGGTAGACTGGCGGGTTTGAGGGGGTCTTGGCCCATCTCCGCGGGGAACCCGGACTGGACGTCGCATCGCATCGACACCAACTACAGCGATACTACGAATGTCCAGGAGGGACTTGGAAGAGAAGTTTCATCAGGTCGGAAAGTGAGGTTTCATTAAGAATATGATGGACTAGGGGTATATCGTACACTTGGTCATTATCGAGACCGAAAAACAACAAACCAAGGACACAGCACGCTTCGTGCACAGGAGACGATGATCGAGGCTGACAAGGAACGGCACCAAAGATATGGAAGACACACTGGAGAGAAGACATGATAGTTCTATCAGACAAGGCTTTGCTCTCCTTTTCTATTCATCCACAGGCAATGCAAGCCATATCCTGCAACACACAAACAATCATTATTCCCAAACAGACAAGTACGCAGACTAGGTATCATGATATCAAAAGGGTTCATCAAAAAGAAACGACAAAAGAAAGGGCAAGGAAAAAGAAAAACCAAGGGAATTAGAGATTAAAATCGTCAGACGTCATCGCAGAAAGCAAGCTGGTATTGCAATTGTCAGTCGTTGACTATCAAGCGGCATCTGTCACCGTCAATGTTGGCACAGCCGCAACGGGCTCCGATGGCTCACGTTGGAGCGATTGAGTCGATGGCGTGGAGACCTTCAGGGCTGGAACGTTTAGCACTCCGACTGCCTCAATCTGGGGATGATGCTTTTCATTTTCAGGTTGGCTGGCAGCTGGCTTCCCAGCGGAAGCAACCCGTGCTTCTTCGTCCAGACGACCCTTTTCGGGCTCAGTTGTTTCGTTCTCACTGTCTGACTCGCCAGACTTGGGGAAGCAACATCTCATCATGACGTGGACTCCATGGAATAGTCTCTGGAATGGCCATAGAGCTATATCGCAGACTTTCATGAGGGGTTTCCAAAACACGTTGAAGACCTTGACTGCGACACTGATTATCGCAGCCATCCAAAGGTCTGGGAACAAACGAAGGAGCACCGCAAATGGAATACAGCAGAACCCGCAGACGATCGAAATCGCCCATTGGGGGCCGTCAATTCTCGTTACTTGCAAAGCTTCTCCGCCGACGAAGACAATCAGGATCTGACCACCAACCATGATCAACGTGATGCCCATCAGCCAATAATTCTTCAAAGCACCTTCAAAGATATTGAATTTGTTATCGAGCCGTCGGTTGTTGAACTCATTGAAGATCTGCATCCAGACAAAAGTGTTGAAGACGACCGTGTCAAGCTGCTTCTGCAGTTCCTTATCATGCGCAACATCGTAACTCAAGATCTTCGCGCCGGCGAAATACAAAACGAAAGTCACCACGAGTTGGTAGATTGCTTGGCCAATGATCATCTTCCACATGGTCACTGTGAAGAGTGATGCAGACTTCGGAGTAGGTTTCCGATCAAGAATCTTTTCTGTCGGCGCATCTGTCGCCAACGCCAGTGCAGCGAATGTGTCCATGATCAAATTAACCCATAGAAGTTGCACGGCGGTCAGCACACTCTTGTTTTCATTGCTTGCAACAGCAGACACAAACGTGAGGACGACAGCAGTGATATTGACGGTTACTTGAAATTGCAAGAATTTCGCAACGGCATCATTCACAGCACGTCCCCACGAAATCGCAGTGACGATTGACTTGAAGTTGTCATCGAGAAGAATGATAGCGGAGGCCTCTTTAGCGACTTCAGTGCCGCCAATACCCATCGAGAAACCGACATCAGCAGTCTTGAGTGCAGGACCATCGTTCGTACCATCACCGGTGACCGCAACCGTCTCGCCAAGAAGCTTTAACCGTTCAACCAAGATACGTTTATCATCGGGAGACGAGCGTGCCAGAACCTGTAAGTTCGGTAAAATCCGATTCATCTCTTCGTCAGAGAGTTGGCGGAATTTGGGGCCCTCCATAGCGATACCGTCAGGGGTTTTGATCCCACATTCTTCAGAGATAGCGATTGCGGTGGTAAGGTTGTCTCCTGTGACCATCTTCACGGCGACACCCGCCATATTGCACTGCTGGATTGCATATGGGACTTCTGGACGCAAAGGATCCTGGATACCGACAAGACCCACCCAGGCCATATCGTGGAAAACATCTTCAAATTCGGCCGACATAGGGTCGTCTCCTGAGACGCGAACACCTACTGGAGGCCAGCTGGGGAAGTCTCTGTAAAGCATACCGATGTTTCGAAGGGAGCGTTTCGAGTACGAAGTGATTGTCTCGGACAACATCTTCTTATCCTCTTGCGACAATTCGACAGTTGACAGCGGTCCCTGAGAGGTGTTGGTAATGACGTGTGTCGCCTTCTCCAACATCATCTCTGCAGCACCTTTGACGAACAGCCTGTACTGTCCTGATGGTAGTTGTACGACAACCGCCATACACTTTCGCTTGGAATCGAAGGGAATCAACTGTGATACGACTGCGTTTTTCCTTTCAGCTGAAAGGTTGAGGTTGAAGTACTTTTGCAGCATATCAAGCATTGCCACCTCTGTTTTGCTGCCAATGAATGTCTGCGAACCGCCTTCTTCACCTTCAAAAGCTGTTGAGTTAATCGCGATACCCTTGAGGAACAGATCCTGAACGGCTTGTGTCAGGGATCTAATTGTTTCTTGAATACTGGAGAAGTTCAATTCACCAGGCTTGATCAAGTCAACATCGAGACCAAGTTTGCTAGCAACAACGGTCATCCTGTTTTGGGTCAAGGTACCTGTTTTGTCAGAGCAAATGACTGTCGCATTACCCATAGTCTCACAAGCGCGCAAGATACGGACGAGATTGTTCTCCTTGACCATCCTTGTTGTCGCAAACGCAAGGGATAGCGTGACCGCGAGGGGCAAACCTTCAGGAATGGCAACGACGATAACCGTGATGGCGACAATCAGGACGTCCAGAAACGCTCTGCCCCTTGCAGGCCCAGTCATGCCGTCAGTGGGTAGTTGGACGAGGAATCGGATGAACAAAACTAGGAAAAGTATGACAGCTGCGGCGGTGCCGAGACAACCAATATAATCTGCCAACTTCCCAAGCTTGACCTGCAATGGTGTCGGATCGTTCGGTGTCTGAAGCGAGAGCATGATCTTGCCATAGGAGGAGTTTTTGCCGACGCTAGTGACAAGATAGGTGCCCACTCCTTCAAGAACAGTGCTGCCGGAAATGATGAATGGATCGTGCTTTTGAGTCACTGTTCCATCCATTATATGATCCCAGACTTCTTGACCGGGTGTTTTCTTCATCATATCAGACTCTCCGGTTGCTGAAGATTCATCACATTTGACATCACGTCCTGAAAGCAGGATCCCATCAGCTGGAAGAGCGTCGCCGGGCTCCAAATGCAGGATGTCGCCAACCGTGACGTCAAAAATGGAGATCAAAACAGACTTGCCATTGCGGATCGCTTTCACTTCACGATCAGCTTTCTGTCGGGCAATATATCATTAGTTATCTGGCTTTTCGATCAATGAGGGACTGAAAAGGTCTTACCCTCTTGTTGAGCGTGACGAATTGTCGCTCTTTCTGCCAGTCATTCGCTGCAGTGACTAAAGTCACGATCAAGATTGCAACGACGATAGCAACGCCTTCGATCCAATCTGCTGAAGAGCCGCCACTGGCTGCTTCATATATACCAAGGGAGAGAGAAATGACAGCGGCGATTGTCAGCAATATGATAATCTTATCGTTATATGCGTCCCAGAGCAACTTGAAGAATCCGACGGCTTTCCTGTCTGGAAGCTTATTGCGGTCGTAAACCCGCACCCTGTCGACGAATTGATCGGTGGACGATGACGTTTGTGAATATTCAGGTGGTGCTTCCTTTGAGCTTGCATTTGATTCATCCTTGATTGATGGTGATGTTGCTTGCTCAAATGTGACATAGCCGTTGAGGCGTGACTCATCGGTCGAAAGTCCCGTTGTCAGATTGGTTCGAAGGCCTTTTTCGAGACCCTTTAACCCACCGAGCGCATGAAACGCGGCTAAAGATTTTGGATTTAACAGTTTGTTAAGTTGACCTGGTGTGAAAGCAAACGGGTTGTTTTCAACATTGAAATCCTCCAGATTCCTCTCGTCGGGTTTCAATGCATCTTCGACAGTGACATCATCATAGTGTGGAGCTTGACCCTTGACGCTCTGGTCCTGCTTCGCGTGAACTTGCTGAATCACGTCGGAGTCCATGTTTGAGCTGTCGCGCGATAATGGCTGCAAGGTCTCAACGTGGGAATTGAAGGAACTTGAGCGCGATCGCTGAAGTGTGTCTCCCCCAAGAGAAGTCGGACTATGGGGAGACAATAAGGAGCCACCATCATGACTGAAATTGGATCTATTATCAGATGAGGCCAATTCCGGGGAGAGGTTGGAACCCGGTGGGATTTGCTGTTTGTTGCCGTTAGACATGTTATGATTGAAAGAGATTGGGGAAGGATGATCATGAGTCAAAGGGCAAAAATAAAGCAGTCAGTGCAGCAGCATTGCCTGTACCAACGTGCGGGCACATACAAGAGTATTAAGAGTCAGTGAAGGGGGCGATCGGTTATTGTTATCGTGTGATGACATGACTGCCAATGGCACCACTCAGGGGTGCCGGCAGGACAGGAATGAGGGCGCGAAAGAGGAGGAGAAGCAGCAGAGGAGGCCTGTTCTTGTGTTCCCGAACGAATGAAAGCGATGGAGTCTGCACCAGAACGGTTTAGATTTGTAGGTGGTATATCAATGGCATGAAAAAGCGGGTGCACCCTAGATGTTTTAACCTTATGTACGCACCTCAAGGGGGCTGTGCAAAGGGAGAAAAGTCTTAGGATCCGTGCCTCAGTTTCGGGTCAGTTCTGGTCTACACGAGCCGTCGAGACCCATAGGTTGGAGCTTGCAATTCCGCAACCTCGTGGAGGGATGTTGATAATGTTTCCAGACCCCATCCATCGGTCGGCAAAGAGTTTAGTGGAGAGCTTGATCTGATCCGCCGTGTTTATCGTGCTTCACTGCCACCACGAGACAGTCAATTTGCTCATGGTACCACTTCGTAATCAAACATCACAAAATCTGCAGATTCCGAGAGATGCTCGATGATCTCTGCCTGCCTTGACCCGTTGGTTAGGTAAAGTATGTTTTCTACGCCGACAGATCCCTGAGACACGTAGGAAGGTGACAACGAGGGAATGCCATTGGGTCGTCCAGCGAGTCGAGAAGCTCGAGATGTTAGCATAGCCAGGGCCAGGGCCAGGGCCAAACCCAAAGGCAAAAGCGTATGCTATGACGAAGACGAAGCTGAAGGTGGGAAACCTTCAGACGAGGCCAGCTACCCATTTCTCTATGACAAGGCCTGCTTAAGTATGCAAGTTGCGATTGAACT
>JAGYIB010000227.1:0-12649 GCA_024244615.1 Ascosphaera pollenicola | reverse complement strand
GTAACTTCACCCATAGTTACATCGATCAATTGCCAGTGATTAGACAGTGAACAGTGATCAGACTTGAATGGGATCTTGGGTATACGAATCCACGTTTGAGCTTGGAGCATACAATTCTGCATACATCAGAGCCAGGTTACAGATACCAAGTGCTGGTCAACATCAAGCCTCTTTCATTACAAGTAGAATCGCAGATGTCAATGACTCCGTTGGGTAATAGAAGCTTCCCAATTGCCTGAAGAGCCCTTCATCGTTCTATATTTTGGCGATGTAGCTCGCAGGAAGATTGGGGGGTGGTTTGGTCTTTCTCGCCCTCATAACGCTCCGGGCTTTTCCTGCTTGCGAAAATTAAAGGCCCTCTTTTTTACGACTCCCGTTTCCGGCATATTTCAATAGAGGCCCTATCAGGCCATTTCTAAGTGTAGTCAGTTTCCATCACTGGGTAAACCATGTAATATAGCCCTGGACAAAAAATTGCCGCAAAGACGGCATCGATCGATCTCGATAACTGTAAGCATAGGTCTTCGACTTCAGGGCCAATTGCTAAATGTACCGCTCACAGCACCAAATGACAAAGCAATTTACACTTGTGTACACAATTCTCTGCATCACATGAAGGGCTACGGCTCTTTCCCTGTCGTGATGTTTGCCAGATCTGATGCCAACTAACCGCGACTTTTGGCATGCCAAGACGAGTTGCCAAAAAGTCGCTTTCGTATCATCTCAGGAAGGTTGAAGAATCTTAGCTGCTCCCAAGGAAGGCACAGATGGCTCGTCTTGTGAATGTCACCGGCATAAGGAGAAGTTAGATAATGAGTCAGCAATGCATGAGTTGCTGTTTGATTTGCGATGAGATGCAAGACAAGCGATTATTGCGATGCTGAACGGCATATTGTTGAAAATGGCCTGACCGCTGCATCTTGAGCAGTGTGATTTGTACCATTTTTTAAAATAGCGTTGATCGCTGCATTGTAAAGCCTCAAGTCTCACCGGGAAGATCACTAACGCTACCCTATTCTTTGCAAGCCAACAATTCTTGCCGAGGCAATGGTAGATAAAATCTCTCGCCACAATGCCGCTTCGTCCTCTGCCACATACACCAAGCCATATCTTCTCTGTCAAGCTTGTCGTTGCAAGGCGGATTATCTGCCCCTGAGTGGAATACTGAGCGTCAGTTGATAATCAGCCAAGCCGGATATAGACTAGCGGCTGTACCAAGTACTGACACTAGACCAATTATGGAAAGGCGTAGGATTTGGCTGGGGGTACTATATAGACCCGTTAGTACAACGACAAACGACTGCAGTATAAGATCACAGAAGAGACATGGCGTGCCGTTTCAAGAGGATTTCCATAGAACCTTGACTGCAGTTGATTGGAGGTGTCTTTCTGCGTCACAGAGAGTTCTTCGCACTCGACTCGACGGTCTTTCAATTTGATCCCTATCGCTTGAGGGAGCTGTTACTGCATACATATATCGTCGTTGAGATTCGCGGGAAAACCATAAACAGTCCAATTCAAGTTGTTCCTTCTGCGACTCAGACAGAGCCTGCGTCAGTTATGTCCATCAAGTACAGTGTCTGTCAAACAACTTGTGATTGCAGTCAAAAACGTCCGGGTGTGATAAGGGGCGCTGCGGGTGATACGACACATCGCAGCAGTGCCAGGAGTCAACGTTAATTCAGAAGAACGCCATGTTATATTGAATGACCAGGAAGTGATTCCATATTGCAAAATCACGGCCCATCCGTCACTGAGAAACATCAATGCTTTATAAAATTCGACAGCTCTGCGTTGTCGTTTGGGAAAAGGCAGTCTACATGGCGTTATAGGTGTGCAGGCTGGGCCATTGTCCTGAGTCGATGATATGGTATGTATTCGTGCTGCACCGTCTAAAACGTGGAGAGCGTTTGTCATACGGTGAGACGATTTGAATCGTGCCTCTGAAATTTAGATGAGTCGTTGTCGTATCCAATCCTACAGCTGGAATTTGGCACCTACGGAAACAGTATTGCAAGGAAAAGAATCATGCATTGATGATTTCATGCCTAGAAGGATATCCAAAACCAGAGGCTCGCGCAGCTCAGACTTGCCTTTTCATTCCTTCATGCCCAACTACAAGTCGTCAAGTCCCGCCAAAAACACCAAATGAGGGAGTACGGCTTTGTAGACCATCTCAAGCAACATCGGGCTTATGGACAAGACTTGCGCCTGGTGGATTCAGAAGTATCTGTTGTGTCATCACAGCTGCACCTCACAGTATAGATCCAATGAATGGGCTAGATATGGAAAGGTATTCAGATTGCAAGTCGTTGATCACCCTTGCTTCTCCCGCTCTCCATCTTAGCGGTACGAGAACCAAACTGGATAGCCCGTTTCTTCTCCCCAGCAGCGCGCCTCAGGCCTAACCTCCAAGCCAAAAGGCGTAAAGCTTTCTTTTCAGCATCGAGGCTGCCTTCCTCGCTCGAGGCATCAACGTTTTCCTGTCCAAACCCCGTTTTCTGCCATACAGGCAGTCCCAAGACCCAAAACAGGAAATCTTCATCGAGAAAAGGATACCTTGCCTCGCGTCCCCAATGACTCAGAACTCGATCGTCCCGTCCTAGATTTCGCTTACCTAGACGCGTCACATCGAGTTCTAGCTCTGCTATGAGGCCCGGAAAACCCTGTCGACGGTATGCGGTTCCGTGTCGGGTATATCCACCAAAAAGCTCATCCGCACCAAGTCCGGACAACAGCACGCGGGCAGATGTTGTATATGGTACCTCGTGTTTTTCATCTGAGTTGCAGTCGTCTAACGTAATCATGCCTTGCCCACGTGCAGCAAAGTAGAAAGCACAAGCGATAGAAAGATCCATTTCAGTGTCATGAGGGCGCATGAGACGTATGATTTCGTTTCTGTGAGCTAGCGTCTCGGTATATGGCACATTGATCGCGACGAAATTGAAGCGCCTTCCAGGGCAGACGCGGCATAGCTCAGCGTAGGATGAACGCCCTGTGATTCTATCGGGACAGCTCTCATAGGCAGACTTGGGGGATTCGACTGCGGTGTCCGAAGCTGCGTCTGCTTTTCCTCGTTTCAGTTTCGATGCATTGGCTGCTGCCGCTGCCGTAACCCGGGGATTCTCAAAGGCAACGTTCAAGAGGTCTATCGAGGCGTTTTCGG
Source organism: Ascosphaera pollenicola (assembly GCA_024244615.1). Lineage (NCBI taxonomy): Eukaryota > Fungi > Ascomycota > Eurotiomycetes > Onygenales > Ascosphaeraceae > Ascosphaera > Ascosphaera pollenicola. The sequence goes on along the minus strand of JAGYIB010000227.1, from coordinate 9,483 downwards.
GGACGATCTCATGGGCAAGACGGGCAAGGATGGAACAGTCCAACCCCCCAGAGAAGAGGACTGCAACTTTTGCATCATTTTCAGATGACATATTGGGTGGCTCTGGGATCCCTCGTACTCTAAGATCTACCGAGGATGATAAACTAGACATGAGCTTCTCAATTGGTGAACTGTCAATCGTCAGTGGTGGAGGGATACCATTAGGAGGAGACTCTTTGTTCATTGGGGGAAGGGTATTCTGTCGAAACTTCGTTAGCGGTTGTTGCGATTGTAGTTCTTGGATTCCAAGCTCACAGGAGGCGCAGAAGGACTCGAAGCATCGGCATCAGCGCACCACGGTATCAGCATTGAGTAGTGCTCCAATGACGCATTCCCAACCTCTAGATCGCTTCTCAACTTGGGAATGTCAATCATATAGAACCCATCAGTCGGCACCTCTTCGAACGATGTTGCCGAGCCGTCGCAAACACTGCAAAGCTTGAAATTTCGCGCATCATTGAGTCCGCGCAAGAGTGAACGACGGCCAAGTATATCTCTTCCGTAGAAGACACAAGAGCGGTGCGCATCGTAAAAGACGAAAGCAAATGGCCCAGACACTCGACTCAGCGCAGCCCTGATGCGGTCAATGTACTGACTGTCTATCGAGGTAGACGGAGCCGCCGTGGAAGTGTCCGACGACGGTCCTGCAGCGTCAAGCAGAAGCTGGAAAACTTGACTAGAGTCGTTGCCCGTGACTCTGCGGCCATCAATCTTCCAAGCCTCGCCATTCCAGCAGAGCGTAGACGAGCTATCTCCATGGATGAGAGGCTGTTTGCAGACTTGGTCGCCGCGTAGAGCAAGCACGGTGGAGATGGAGGCATCGCTGACATGAAGGGTAGTCCAAGCTGCATTTGACCTTCACACGCGCACATTTGGCACATGACCTCTGTTTCGAGCGCCGGGGCTTGTCGAAATTGCGCATGCATCGCTTGCTGTGGCGGTCGCGAAGCTCCTCTGAGATTCGCACAGGTTAGAGTTGAACTTCAATCTCTCGATTTCCCTCACGCACCACTCACTTCGATCAAAGCACTTGCGACAAAGACGGCAGCATAATTCAGACTCTTCCATGTCGATGTTCGCTGTCAGCTCCTGTACATAGTACAATGGTTGTCTATACGTTGTGCCCTAGGGAATGACGTCGAGTATATCACATATCGACGAAAACGGTCTGGGGCCTTGATCAGCAGTATCGATCCCCTGACCCCACGATACGGATATCTCCAGACGTTACGGCGACAATTGCTTGACTTGAAGCGATACAGACCATTGAATATGCCTGCCCAGAGAAACTCCCACTGAATTGGTGTAGTTGTCCAGTATTGCTGTCAATGTAGCGGCAATTTTAAATATCAACGACTGTTTTCTTTTTTCTTTTTTTTTCTTCGGATATTCGGACCACGGCATCTGATAAGATTGGTGCCAAGAGGGCTGCCGGTGAGGAAATCCGAGACTGTACGGATAACTGCTACTAAAACTTGCTGATAACCGAAATCATTGCGGGTATTTAGGTGCCATGGTGTGCAGACATGGTTGTATCCAAGGAAAAGCTGATCGGTACAGTGTTTTGCACCTCATCATATCCATATCCCCGATATGATGCTACCTAACCGGCTGTTAATGCACGCCACGGCTGACCGTGATGTATGAAAGAGGAGAAACTCACTTGTTGAAGACAAAAATGACATCAAGGGTTCTATTATCTAAGCCATCAAAACAAATTATGCGGGAGAATCCTTCAAGTCGGCGGATGCGGGCTTTTGCCGAGATTCAGCTTCTTTGGCAGCTTCGGCATCCTTAGCTACCAGCGATTTATAAAAAGGGCTTATAGCCCGGACAGCTCCCGCATATCGCTTCAGGATGTATGGAATAGGGAGCATGGCCACGACGATGAATCCAAGCAAGCTGCTCGCCCAGCCTATCCCCAGATTGGTATACATCTTGCGCGCGGCTAATGGCACGAGAGCCCCGGTGATCGAGCGAAGACAGGAAGCAGCGGCCAAACACGACCCGCTGTAGATATTATAGATGTCTGTTTGGTAGGTCATCAGCGACGTGAATATGAGTGACATGCCCAAACCAAAGAAAAAGCCGGACACAATGGGGCACATCCAATGAATTGACTCGCGGGACGTCCAGCCCTTCAAAAACAGCGTTAGACAAGATGTTCCAGAACTAAACGTCTACGGGATTGAGCTTACCAGCCAGAATAAGGTTAAAACGATGCATGGCCCCCCTAAGGCTGCCACGCCGAGGCGACGGGCTTCAGGGGTAAGTTCTCCTGTCGCACTTTTCCGCTCTTTCCGTCTGAGATGCACGTCATACATTGCCATCACAGGATAATTGGCACATGCTCCCAATCCGACTAAGTTCATTAGTACATACTGCGACCATTGGAACTTGATTTAGGGATACGGCTTACTTGGAATATAAGGCAAGCCATCAATCCCTGAAGCCATATGATAAACACCTGGAATGAAACCCAGTCAATATAGGATACCACGACTTCTAGAAAAAGTGGACCTACCTTGAAAGATCATTGGATATGCCTCGAAGAACAAGTATAAGATGGCATAAACCAGCGCCATATACCAGCAGGTGACAATGACAATGGGCTCCTTGACAAGGAGCAAGATAGGGCGGGTCAAGGTCACAGAATACACTTCCTTGAGCGAAACGGTTTCAACCTCCAGTGGCGCAACGATATCATCTCTTTTCTGCTCCTTGCGCATTTTCTTAGCGCGCTTGGCCAAAATGACAGGCGCAAAAGTCTCCGGAAAGAAAAGTATTTCCAACGCCAGCGTAAACCCCCCAACAATTGTGATAATCCAGAAGGGCCACCTCCAAGATTTTCGACCAGAAAAGCCGGCCACTATCGGCGCGATAGCGGGTCCCATAGTTGTGCCTGCAGAGAACAAAGCCATCGCACGACCACGAGTAACTGCATTCTTGAATAAATCTGCGAACACTGATCCGTTGATGGACATGGGGGCTGATGCACTGGTTCCTGCCAACAAGCGGAATACCAAAAATCCAGGCCATGTGGGTGCAAGAGCCGCACCCAAGCTCCAACATACATAGGAGAACCACGAAACCTTGAGGATAAGTGCCCTGCCGTATATCTCTGTCAGGGGTGACAGAAACAATGGACCGATAATATATCCAATGAGGAAAACCGAGATTGGCAGGACTAGTTGGAGCTCATTGGTGACATTGAAGTGCTCCGCTATATCGTCGATGCATCCCGAAGGCATGGAGGAGGAGAACGTGCTGTTGAGGGTCATCGCAATCATTAAAGCCGACGTAAATATTTTCTTCCACTGGGCAAGGAATTAGCCTCAATACTCCAATGTCCTGAGGGGATGATGCTTACTTTGGGCCAATTATGCGCTAAAGCCGGGTCATCAGGTGCGAAATGGATGACATTGCGCTGTGTGTTTTCTATTGAAGCAACTTTAGCTTCTTTGGTGACTCCATCATTGGGTCTAATTTCCTCGTCCTGAGAGGGATTCAGTGTCGCAGCCGAATCTCTTGGTAAGTCGGCATCTAAAGACATCTTGGAAGCTCTTCTATGGTCATCGTCCGGCGAATTCAACATAGACAAAGTCGTATCTCATGCACCCTGTCTTGCTGGAGAGGGGCAGAGCTCTTTTGATAACTTTTCGAGAGACTCAGAACGGAGAGACTGGCACGAAGGCTGATAAAGAGGAAGGGCGTAGCCGGCGAAGAAGTATGATGCTCGCGGCCATTTAGCTCAGCCTGGTTTGGAAGAAAAAGACATTTTATTCGCAAAATACCTTTTTGACCGTAGACTTACGACCCACAAGATTGAAAGAGTACTTCGCAATGACCTCTGATACCTATCACTCGACTCCGCTTCTTATCTGATTTAAAAAGCCTAAGGGGTCGATCCCCTGCCGAGGCGGTGCCCCTATTGGCCATTACTAACAGGGGTAGGAAGGCTCAATAGGAATCCTTGAAAACCTGGGCTGGCAGACATGACTGCGCATTGTATATGCAAGACGTGTCTGCGTCAAGTGGCCCAAATGATTTGTTGGGACTGCGATGCACGCAAACCGTCCTGAGCCTTCTGGAGTCTTAAGGAGCGGTGGTCATATCAGTCAATTCTTGAATTTTGATGGTGGTGATTTCTGTAGACAAATTTGACAAATGCGTGGTGGCTGGCACATTCCTAAATTTCTGGACCCTGTTTGTCACTCATGAAGTAGCGGGAATGGCGGTCGTCGTTGAGTTTGTACCTGATCCGACCGCGAATCATGGAAACGGTGAAAAGAGCAGAATTTTGGCCCCTTCCTAATTTTGTGGATACAGCTCGACCGACCGGTCGCTGACCTGACCCGACCCAACTCGTTCAATCTTATTTTCTTATATCCGAGATGATTAGCAAAGCGCAATTCTGGTGGAATTTCCGCGCAGAGGCGTCAAAAGCCGAATTTGATCATCTCGGCACAGATTATCCGTTCGGAGCCTTGGGCGCTAGGTCGCTCGTAACAGCTCCAATTGCACAATTTTGCTTCTAGAATGCGATATCTATACCTGCAGTGTGGCCTGCAGGTGCCAAACAAAACGTAGGATGTGCCCATATGGTCATAGCTCTCACGTCAAGCTACGGTAACGTACATGGACGAGGTGATGTATATGTGCAGTATATTCAGGTAGGTGGTGCCAGAATGAGGGGAAAAGGCATTTGTATGCTTCGAGGCTAAAGCGACTTAAACCTAGTACTCGCAGAGGGATGCGTTGCAATGTCACTGGGAGTGATTGAGGGGATTGCATGGTGACAGACCAAGGTCTGTACCATGATGGTTGCGGTGGGTTTGGTGAGGTGTGTACACTCCAGACGTAGGCAACGGCAGACGAGAAAAGCGCGGGGTGCATCGCGACGGGTCGGAGATATATTGCACATAGTCGATCTTTGGATTAGTCCGCAAATATCTTTCCATCGGTAAACGCACCTTGGGATAAGTCCAAATGACAATGAGGAAAGCGATGACGCGAGGACTCAAAGGGTCCAACGACTCATCCTCTCTTAAACGTAAGAGGACCAAGACTGATCCTGTATCTCACCAGTTTCGGGAGGCGACTCACCAGGCTGATTTAAAATTGCATCAGCAGTCTCCTCCAGCTCCTCAGTCTCCTCGATATCAATCTTCTTGATGGAGCTGCGACTGACACGAAGGGCTTGATGGACGTCGTTTACAACTAGGCGTGATTGCCCCGGGCCTTTGGACCTGGCTTTGATAGCACAAAGCTCATAACCAGCAACCAAGAATGCGAACCTCGGAGACAGGATGCAGTAAGTGCATGATGCCAGTGCAAGCTTCCACTCATATGGGCAATGCTTCCATGCGATGCACATTGGATTGGCGGACCTAGGCGGTTTGATTGCATTGAAGGCGTCAACGGCCGCCATAACATCGGATTCGAAGGACTTGGACGAAGATGGCTTTGGTCCAGATGACTTGGCTTCAGCATCCTTGGCCTTTGAACGGCTCGTCATCCACTGATTTCGAACCTTGACAATTTGTTCGGTGACTTCTTTGTGGACATGTGGATCCTTCTCCAACTTCGTCATCGCATCCTGCCACGGCTTCATAAGATCCTCATCTTTCTGATAGGAGTCACCACAGAAAGAGTGGAAGTCTTTGAACACGCGCTGCTTCTCCCCTTCAATTACCTTGAATTTGAGGTAATCAATGATATGATCAAAGTTTATGGTCGCGTCGTCTTGCTTTTTATGAGCGAGCTCGGGAAGTTTAGATATGCCAAGTTTGCGCAGAACAGATTTTGTGAAGGCTGACCAGCTTTCACTTGTCAGTTCCATGCCGGATTTGGCGCTATCGACGAGGTGGCCTAGCAAATCTGCCAGCACGATTGCCTCCTCAGTCGCAATTGAGTCTTGCTGATAGCACAACTTCTCATGCTCGTTGGTACATATGCCCAACATGGGGGAGATAGCATTGAACGAGAAGGATTTTGCGAGAAACTCATCAACTATTCCGTCAAATGGTTTGGAATGATCGACCAACTTGAAGACCTCAGGAGCTCTATCCGGGCCTTTAGTCGAGAAAGGGGTGTTCTGGAAAACATCGACGATCTTACTATCCCAGCAAACCCACACCATGTCACCATCGTAATCGCCACCAGACAGCTCAGAAGCCAGCGGAATATCGCCTTTGGTAGGGAAGATCATCACATCCTTGAGATGCGATAGTTCCCGTTTGTAAACCGCTCTTCGTTTCTGGATATCTGTCGGCAAATGTGCCGGTAGCCTTGCGACAAGAAGATCGACATCATCCAACTCAGTGCCGACAAAATCGTGCTCCCATGCCCTCGAGAATCCCATGTCCACCTCACCAGGTTCAAGAACACCATATGGATCTGCAATGCAGAAAGCGTAAGTCGATCTTGAGACTCTTGGATGAAGAGATTCCAGTTGCTTGAAATATTCCCTCAACAACTCGGTAAAAATGTCTCTCAAGTATGGCAAACCAAGGGGTAAGAATCCCGCATCGATCAAGGCCAGCGCTTTGGCAGCATCATTCAATGGGAAGATCTCGTCGACGCGCTTAACCTTCTGATCAGTTCTCGATGGTCTAAGCCATCTTTGCAACCATTTTCTGGTTTGTATGGCCTTCTTCGGCTTGACCACCTCCTTGAATTCCTGATACGCCAGATCGATCTCATGCTTAATCATCTCTCCGACGTGCGTCTTCTCAATGCCACCGTGCTGCAGAACTCTGAGAGCCTGGACGTTCAGTTCTGCAGGACTCAGAGACTCGAAATATTTGACAACCCCAAACGTGAGCTGTTCATCATCGAGCTCACGTTCATCTTCACTTGGGGGAGGGAAGATCTTCAATTGCGATTCATTTATTTCGACCCAGAAGTTACGGGCACTAGGATGGCGTGCGTCGTTCTTGTCGACGATCCACATGCCCTTTGCGCCAGAGATACGGGCTTGGAATGCAGCTGGGATATGACTGAGGTCCAGCATTTCGGAGATGTGCTGGGCTAATGAGCGGGACATTAACGAGCAGCCGTCGTTCATTGTTTCCCCGGTTGGTGATTTCATGTCGGGGACGAAGAAGACCTCGTTCTTCTGGAGAACGGCTGTGGGAGTTGTGCGAGAAAGGCCCAGATGGATTCGCTGGAACAGTTTGAGGTCCTTCTGGTTGTCGTTTTTGTTTAACGGTATCAACCAATTGATCAGTGCCTCAATGGTCATGGGCGTGTGTGACGAAGAGAGTTGCCATTGAGGAGCAACATCAAGATGACCCTCCTGGCTATACGAATGGGCGAAGTCGTCGCCATCAACAGCAAACAGATTGACCTTTGCCGTCAACTTCTGCGAAACAGCCTTGCGATTCTCATAATAGAATGCTCTCCAGGTCCTACCGAACAAGTAGTGCTGGTGCGTAGCCAGCCAGCGTGTGATAGCCTCATGCTCTGTCTTCTTCTTGCCTTTCATTTGCGGAATGATAAGTTCAAGGAACCTATCAGGCCCGAAGCGGCGGCCAAAACGGTGTCCACGCTCGTATTTCATCGTGTTGACCGTTAATGAAAAGCGACCTTTCACCTTGGACGGAATCAATTCAGCGCTGAGCGTGACAACGAAATCATCGTTGGGGTCCTTGAAGTCCCCAACAGCACCATTCCACACGTCCGCTCTTGTTCTTTCCAGGGGCTTGGAGAGGTTGCTACGCAGGGCTTTCCATAGCTCATCATAATCGTCCCACGAGCAATCGAGCTTTGAGATCAGGTCCTGGCTGTTGAAGCCACAATGGCGTGCAACACGCTCGATTTCGTAACGAGCTCTGAACGGGGCTGCCTCGGGGAATGAGGTCTTCTTCGCAAAAGGACCGTGATGGGTCAACTCATCGATGATCTTTTGAACGGCAGGGTCGACGATTTTCTGTCTCAGCTTGCGCGGGTACCATATACTTCCCTCTGTGAGAAGGTGCGGGTAATTCACGGCATCAAAAGGATAGACGCCAATTGATGTCAGATCAAGGGGTTCTTTCGGGCGTGCCTGCGTAGGTGCCTGTGTGGGGGTGGAGGGACTCAAGTGTGTCGATTGTTGAGATTTTGCAGTGCTACGTGCAAAGCTTGACGATGATGGCCGGGGAACTTGACTTTCGACTACAGAGGATGGAGCAGATTGAAGAATTGCAGAGGCAGATGCACGCGGCTTATTAGACTCTGCCCTGCTGATGACTGTCACGAAATACGTCAGTGGTGCGGGCCCGGAAAACGGCCATTCAGGAGGAACACGTCTCACAGGAATTTGAGGGTGCTGTTGTGAACGAGTCGGCGGAGTGTAGATCACTTTGCAGATCGCCATCCGACTCTTTCAGCAGCTCATCGAGGCTGGCGCTCGAGAAGGTAGAGTCTGTAGAAAACCTTCTCGACGCGGTAGACTTGTGCCCAGTAGGGGATCCCGACTCTTCTCTCGGCTCGTCCCTCACAGGGATGTTGGGCAATGGCCGGGATGCATCTGGAGTAGGCAGTCCAGTGTCGGACTACATGAATGCGGTGGTCAGCTATGAATTTTCGTGCTTGCTGTCTCGAGGAGGGGTAAGAACCTCGCCAACAGGATTCAGTCTCCTCTTTTTCGCGAAAGAGGAATGAGGGGTATGAGGAGAGACTGGGAGGTATGAGGCAGGGGACGCCGCTCTTTTGTTTTCGCTCATTTTGTGACTTTTGAGTAGCGAATTGACTGGTGGTGATGACCGTTAAGGTATATATGCAGAGTATCTGAATGTCGATCGACAGTTATGTGGCGTGTGTGACAGAATTGCGACTATAATTGCGAGAAAAAGAAGAGATGTAGATATCCAAGTCTAGCAAGCCAAATTGAAAGGAAATGCGACGAAAAGATCAGGCGAGTTGATTCCAGGGTTGAAATGAAGATGAAATGTCCAAACCAGCGTCAATCGACCGGAATTTACCGTGGGGTTCAGATTCTCGCGTTAAAGGTTGTTGGCACGACGACGCGCGGGGACTCCACCAAGAACGAGGATATGGATATGCGAGGGGAGAAGAAGGATGCGAGAAGCAGAGAAATGTGCGTATGTACAGAGCAGAAGAGATTGCGTTCAATGCTCCCGGCACAGTTGCGATTGAAACTGTTCTGTTCCTCCTTGAAGCAGGAGATGTCGTTGAAGTTCTTCCTGCTGTCAGGGCGAGTCGCGGTCGCGTGGTCGCGGTCCGATTACGGGCATATAACGACGCGTCTGTCCGCTTAATTGGATTTTGAGCGATCAGACTACGGATAGCCCGTGGACAGATATCTAGACTACGCAGTCATGAGGATTGCAAACAGCTGGATTGGGATATAAGGAAAATGCCTAGGATATCATGTACGTTTCAGTCTCCCAATGCAGTCCACAATCCAATTGAAGAACTTGACATCAGCCTCCTCTA
>JAGYIB010000226.1:0-12717 GCA_024244615.1 Ascosphaera pollenicola | reverse complement strand
CTGTATGCTGTATGATCCTGTGTCCCGTCCTTCTTCAACTCGGCAGTCGGCAGCAGTCAGGGAACAGCAACAGCAGGATGAAAGGGATTGTGCAGGACTGGCCTGTCCGAGCTTTTCTTCGCTGCGACTGTGATTGCGATTGTGATTCGGTCTGTGCCGGGGAGAAGGAATTATCAGTGCAGCGCAGGACAGGCGCAAGACAGCGACACGACAGCGAGGCGATGCGATGCACGGACGAGCAGACGAAGATAGCAGACGAAGAGGCCGAAGCAGACGAGCTGACACCGAGAATCCCTTAAAATTGTCGTGTCGCAGCTCGATCAAACAATCATCGCATCGCAGATGAGACAGACTCGGTTGCGAACTCGAACTATGACCGTGTGAGACGAGAGGCGCGCGACTCGATCCACTCTGCCGTGTATTCAGTCTTCATTTAACTCCTTCTGCCGTCTTGTTCTTCTTCAATCGCTTCGTAGCCATCGTCCATCATCCCTTCATCCATCGCCAGTCAATGCGCAGGATGAGAGCGTTTCAATCGCTGAACCTTGACTTGGACCTCTCTACCCGTACCGCTCATCCCAAGTCACCCTCCGCGTACCACAGTAGAGTCGCCTGAAACGTTCTCGAATACGAGGAGAGGACCTAGGTTGATGTCCATGATATCCATCCAGACGTCATCAATGGAGCTCGGCTCGCTCCCCCGCGACCTTGCTACCCTGGTTGTACTGAGGACGTCCAGCACGTCAGGTCATCCAGGAAGACGGGGACGAGGAGGAGGAGGAGGAGCCATGGCGTGTCTGCCCAGCTGGGTCGGCGGTGGTCAGCAGGTGTCATAACAATACTGGCTGGCTGGCTCGCAACCGTGGATCTGGATCTCCTGTCATCGTCATTCTGATCAGGCCATTTCGATGATCGTGAGAGACGAGATGACACTGCTGCTGCTTTCAGTTCTGAATAGAATCAGGTCAAGCCCTCCTCATTGCTCTCAAACAGAGACACGCATTCATGGCCATCAGAAGCCAACATGGTTGGCTGCGCCATATGCTTGATGCTCGTGCTTGTCCTTGTCGTGCGCAGTCCAGGTTCCAGGTCGCGGACAGGGAAGATGCATAGCATAGCTAAGCTACCTAACCGCGCCAAAGCTCAAGCTCTTCAAGAACGGTGCAGATGCAGTTCCAGATACCACTGAGGTTTGTGGAAACATCTGCTTGCATTCAGTTGTGATATTGGTGAAGAGAGCTGATAAACAGGGCCTTTGAGGGTTGATCGCGCGTTCATGGCCGATCTTGATCACTCAGGGGCAAACCGTAACCCCTTTTCCCTTTTCTACCCATGCTCGAGCAAACACGTACTCTGGCGATCGGAATGTCTTATGGAATTGCTTGATACCGTCTACTTACTCGAAAAACAGAATCATAAAACCAAGACAATATCCAACCTCTCACCACCCCAGAACAAAGCAAAACTCTCTACAAAAGAGAATCGTCAAACCCATCAAGATTCCTGCCATCCAAATACTTAGCCAACCTGATCCCGCTCTCCCTGCTGTCGTCAATCGGCATGACGTGTCTCAATTGCCACAGCAGCGAATGCACGTCGTCTACTATCCGCACGGTTTTCGCGCAACCCTTGCAGGCGACCGGCCCATAGCCCTTCTTGTAATCATCCCCGCGCAACAGAGCGCGCTCACGGCGCGCTTGGAAGCGTTTTTTGGCCTTCGATTCGCGGTACCCGATGACCGATCTGGTGGTGACAGCGGTATCAGTATGAGAGGCTTTTTCTAGGATAGGATGGGGACAGAGAATCAAGAGGTAACGTAAGGTAACGTACGCGAAAATGATGGTCACGGCGAACATCCCAAGGGCAACGCATTCAATGGTTGTAGCCCGTTCTTTAGGTTGTTGCTCGGTAGTGTCTTTGGCGAGAGACCTTTTACGCGCGGACCCCATGAAGCCGACGATGATCAGAGCCACGCCGTGCAGGCCCATGAGGCACATCAGTGCAGTGAGACTTTTACTAGATGGCGGTTATGGAAGTTAGTGAAATGCACGACACGGAAAAAGGAAAGAAAGAAAAATAAAACGGCATGGGAGGGCCGAACGCACTCTGCGTTGCGAGCGTCACGCTGCTCTGCCTGTCTGTCGATCTCCCGCTCGAACTCAAGCTCCATGATCCCTAAATCCTTTTCCTTGATGGTGATCATGTTGGCTGAGGTGTTTCTTGCGTTTCTCTGTCTTGTCTTGAAAAAGAAGGATGTGTAGTTTCAAAATTTCAGACGGTAAAATGGAGGCCAGGATAAATCCTTTGAACAAGAACGGGATACGTGATCGCACGCCTTGCTTCATATACATACATCTCGAAGCCTCGTTTCTCGCCTTCCGAGGGGCGGTAACAGAGTTAGCATGAGTGGCGAAACACATGATATCCGGCAATTTGCAAAATCGCCATCAGCCATCAACGCGAAACGCTAATCGCAGGTACCAACTTGATGGATTGTTCATTCGCAGTGGTGATGCTATCGAGTGGCAATAGTAGTGAAGCCATGCCCTGTGTTCTCTCGTTTTTGCTCCCCTTTGCTATGATGCGGGCCTCTTCAGATGGGGAGAAATTGCATGTCATGTAATAACAAGGTTTTCCATCCTGTAGGTTTCTCAGATATATGCTTGACTCTGAGTTTGTCTACCACAGAACATTCGTTGTGGAGTATGAAGATCAGGTGAAGTAGTATGGTTGTTTCGTGGCTTTTTGACAGTTTTAATCGTTCGTTTTCCCCATTGGATTCGCAAGTGGGAATCATGACATGAATCACGCTGCCGTGGGCCGTGGGGCAAATCCATTTGACACTCATCTTTCTGAAGAATTGTTCTAAATTTTGGTTCAGTTAGTCGCCACAGTGTGTTAGTTTCTTTAGCGGCTGGTCATGGTCATGCCTTGCAGAATCATGAGTTTGCCAACTCAATTGGTACAGTAATCATCATCAACGTGACTGCAGGAGTCAGGCCTTCGAATCATCATTTAACCCGTGCTCCGTCTCATAAGTCGTAAAATGCATCATCGTGGGCTTGCACAGCGAGTTTGTAGAGCAATATTGACCATCCGCAATGCAGTGCGGGAGAGGCTGGTGACAACGCCGGATTCTGGATCTGCAACCTGCCCCGTTTGCGAAGGATGCAGACAGGCATGCACTGGTGACGCGCTGTTGCAGACAGACATCGTGACATGTCAATCCGCCATGTATTAGAAGGGGTATATCCCATTCGCGAGACCGAAGGCCTAAAAGCCTCTGAGACGCGCCAACGTGGTCGGAGGACGCCATGTGTCGCGTGCTGTGCTCGTTTGCAGCAGTCGAGTCGCATTCTTCTGAGCAGATGTAGTCAGTATGAAGCTCTTCAATGCAGATGAGCGTAATAGTAACTCTTATAAAGGCGATTGAACGACAGACTGACGAGAGGTTGTGGTGTGGTTGTTGTCGGCTGTCAATGTCAATGTCAACCCCTTTTCCGCTGTCTACCCCTGACCGACTCCGCGGAGAGCCATAACCGAGTCGTCCACCGCATCGCAAACGACGCGTGAGAGATCAACTACAACAATCGAGAAGAACAGCCAGAGGAAATACTTACCAGCTCTATCAAGTCAAGAGAGCAATTGTCGCACCAGAAATACATCAATCCTTCATCTGGTTGTCACTCGACATGCCCTTCCCCGACCTCCGACCCGTCTACCCCTTCCTCATCCCTAACGGCCGCTTCGCCGACGTCGAGATCGTCTGCGCAAGAAGCAAGATCCGCGTCCATAAAGTCGTGCTATGCGGTGCAGCAAGCGCCTTTGAGGCGGCAATCAAGCCTGGAATAAGGGTATGTCCAGACCAAGACCAAGACCACGAGCGCGCGAAACTAAAACTACGCGTCGCGTGTCGGTTGACACGATGTAATGCACCACCACCGAGTGTGTCTACGATGCTAATTGCGCTGCGCAAGAGGAAGAGAGACCAGGTTGATTTTCAGAAATACGATTGGGATAGCGCGGCGAGGGTGGTTGAGTGGGTTTATTATGGTGGTTATCAGACGCCGTCGGAGAAGAAGGGGGAGGCGCGCAAGAAGGGGCCTCCTGAGCAGAATGAGGATGGTGGAGAGGTGGTTGGCGAAGTGACGGCAGAAGAGCTCAGACGAGCTGATTTGAAGCTGCATTTCGGAATCGTCAAAATCGCCAAAGATTTCAAAATTGACGTCCTCCTGGCGAGCGAAAAGTCCAGTATCTTCGGCATTATGGAGAGCACGCCTGACATTACAACATTGGTGCTCTACCTCAACCTCCTCCATAAGGTTGCTAGTGATGACGACCTCATGTCATTCGGGGCAACTAAAGTCTCGGAACAATTATCAGAGCTAGTTGGTGACCCGGTATTCGAGTCAATCTGGCTGCCGGGCTCATTCTATAAGACCATTCTTGACCGGTGCAGCCAGAAGCAGCGTCCACAGAAGGAGAAGGACATGCTTCTCCCTGCAGAAGACGACAATGAAGAAACTGGCGATCCAGTGGTCAAGAGAAATGTCTGTTATGCAAACATTTCAGATCTTGAGCTATACAGACTAACATCGTCCTTGAAAAATGGAGAAGACTAGGATAGCGATCCTACGCAGATTGACACGCGATCTTCATTATCATTTGAACAAACGACTGACTTTGAAGTACGACAATCTGCTTCATACGAACAACTGTGATTCAATTATAGGCCAATATCTTTAGTAATTTATTTTATATATTCTAGTTTTTTATGTAATATCTGATTTCACATATGATCTATGACCGCTCTGAACCGTGCGTTGACGTGCCGCATGATCATTAAAGTAGACAAGTCAAGCTTCTCAGGTAAGCAAGCAAGGGAGTACATGACGGCTTTATTGCGTATTTCAAGTCAATCCGCTGTTTCCCATGGCAATTCCGACTTTTTGATCCATTGCCATGATCAGATAGATCGGTTGTAGGGTTCTGAAGAACCCTCCCCCCCTTTTTTTTGGGTATCCAAACAACCCGCAATCAGTTGTAGCACTCTTTGACTCTTGGACCAGAACAAGGGCGCATAATAGGTTCGACGAATCTCGGAGAACATCATGTACCTCTCAGGTTCAAAGGCACCAGACAACGCGCAAAAGCGTCAAATGTCAATTATACTCAGTGCTCAATCTGAAAGAGATCCCGAAGAGAGCAAGCCCTATAACGTCTGTGCCGAATGGTTGATCGGCAGGGCTATGCTTTTTGAGATACCCAGATCCCCCCACGGCCTTGTGTATGGCCGTGGGAAGTGCTCAAACAACAGCAGCGTTTTGGGTTGCGAAGCAAAGATCAGAAGCATCTGTGAGAAAAATTGACAACTGATCAAACTTGATGAGGGCCACCCGCAACCGCACAGGATTATAACTTCGGGTGAGGAGGTGGAAACAGACCCCGAAAACAACAAGCCCGGCAAAGAACTTGAGGTATCACTGTGAATTTCCGGGCTTATATACACCTGGCAAAATCCTGCCCACGGCCTTGTATATGGCCGTGGGAAGTGCTCAAGTAAATGGTCTCTGATGAGGGGAGCTGTCATCAGAAGCATTTGTGAGACGCCCCTGTACGACATGCTGCCGGGGAAATGCCTCTGTTGGAGTATAGACGAGACTTCGAGTCGAGCATCTCTGACTCTCGCGTCTGGTATCGCGGCATCGATCCTGTATGAGAAAATCAACACCTTATCGCTAAATTCTATGGATTGATGAACGATTTGATCCACCAAGTTTGCGCGATGATGTTGAGATTGCTTGTTTCTCAAGATCATGTTTGCCCGTGATCGTCGACGCAGTCTCGCTGCTGCCATGAGCGGCTCCGGATAGTCCAGCGTATTGGGCAATTCTTGAGTTCAAGAAGAATCCGAGGATCGCTTCTCGATGTCTCTGACACCTGCGTCTCCCATGTTGGTCTGATCTTTGTTCAAGAAACAGACCCCGAGAACAAGCCCGGCAAAGACCTTGTTTTTGTTGATCTGAATTGCCGGGCTTGAATGTGAAATTTGCTGACAGCCTTATATCAGACTTTTTTCAAGGTACCGACCCCGCAAACATGTTGTAGAACTGCTTTGTAGGATCGGCTAATTGAATGAAGCGAGATCTGCTCACGGCCCTGTAGATGGCCGTGAGAAGTCCGCACATGTGTAATACCGTGCAGACTCAATGGCAAGGTGTCCGCGAGCAAGAATCCGTTAGGCCAATAAGCTTGATAGTTGCTTGTGAGCCTAAGATGCCTTGCTTTCAACAACGCACGCAGGTGGCCTTGTTTGTTACAAGAACGCGGTATGAATTAAATCCCTCCATGAAGGCAATGAAGGGGAAACCGCGATCCAGAAGAGCTCAAAGAGCGAGCTCGAAAATTTGGTTGCTTTCTTTCAAAACAACCAAGACCAAGGAAGAGAAGGCGTTGGTCTTTTTTCTGTTTTTCGGTGTGACCACACAATAATGCTCATGTCTGTCATGGCAGGACTTGCTTGCCCTGCATTGACGAGTCCATAGTCCTCTGAAAGGGAAGAAGGTTCCCCACCATAGCACTGGTACACCGCCGACGGTTCCGTAATTGTCGTCGGATTGTTGGAAGAGCACGACCAAGACATGATGGACTCAGCGTCCGCCACGCTACTTAGGTTTGACACTCGATCTTGAAGGACTAATATATGACTCGTCATTAGGTGGCAGAGAGACGGACAGTAGGTTCGTCGTCACCTTAGTTCGCTTGAAGTCGTAACGGGCCAGGTATGTGAACCGTTATATCGATCAAGGGGAGTCGTTCAAGAAGGAGAAGAAGGCAGAGACTATTGACGCTCCCAAAAGCTGGCAATACACAATAAGATTGATTGCCCAACCTTGACTTATGGCGTATTCTGACTGGGGAAGGCCGGGGCCTAAAAAACAACCATCAACGTGAAGCAACGCCGAGGGCAAATTTTGCGGCTCTCTTCCATATACGGCGTCGTAGCCGTATTTGTGATCGATAAGAGCAACAGCAATGCTGCTCAATAACCCCATGTGATCTGGGGAAAAACGGGGCTCGTTACGGCCCACCAGCAAGACCCCCTTCTGTGCCTCGATCTTTTCTGACCGAAGATGAGCATTCTCTCCCTTGTGTCGTCCACAGTGACAACGATCGGGAGAGTTCACCTGCCTCGGTCTCGAAGCATTTGTTGCATTGCTTCTTTGGCTCTATCGTCACAGGGTGTCTGCAACCGCTGTTAGTCAAATGGCTTTATGTCAATGGAGGGACTTTGTCAACAACTTCCACTTACATCTTCCAGATACGAGAAAATCAGGGGCCACGGGAAGCAGAACACAGTTCTGATTTTCTTTTCCAGTGTATGGCACATCTCAGGAGCCATGAACTCAGTTGCTCCTGGGCGCAGTCAGGGGGGATCGCCCCCCCTGAATATTTGCGCCTGCTCCGAGTAAAAAGTTCTGTCTGTCCAAGGCCGGGAGATGTCGACATATTTATATTGAAGAAATTGACATGGGAGATGACTGACTCTGTCGTAAGCGTTTTAATGGGATGATGGAAATAGAACGCTGAGATGCTAGTACGACCACGCTAGAACGGAGCATTGGACTGGTCTCAAAGCAAGCGCATCTGAGCTATTGTCATACTGGAAAGTACTACGCTCACAAGCTGGACCAGAGATAATGCTCAGTGGGCCAGCGACTTTAGGTTTGTCTTCATATTACCCCGATCTGCACTTCTCTCTCTTTATTTGTAAAGCACGGACAGGGCTTTGCTTTTGTTTATCATTCAGGTGTTGTAGGCGCTTATTTTTCTTTTTTTGTTGTTTTGCAGGTCCGAGCATGTGGTTTGGCAACGTCGTTGGCTTTAAACTTCATTTTTCATTTTTCAATGCTGTCAATGCTTGGAAACAAAGTCATGCGATAGGTAAAGTAAAAAGAAGAATGACATATGCTTACGCACCATTTTTGGCTAATTTTCTTTCGAATTGAGCTTTCCATTGGCACACAAAGCCATATGTGATCCTTGTAAAGCATCTTCTGTCGGCTCCCTCCGGCGCTTTGACCACCCTTTACCATGCTGCAGACATCAGTATTGATGCTTCTAAAAGTGGAGATAGCGACGCCATTCTTGCTGGTAGGAGAAGAAAGAGGAGTCAACCTTGACGTCACATATCTGCGCAAATGGATTGCAGTGCTGACTTCTGTCAAGTTGACGAGTGAGTATCAATTGAGATATGCAAAACCCATATGTTCGACGCGACAAAGCTTTTTTCACCACAGATTTTCATTTTTGGGATGGATAATCAAATTAATTTCAACTAAATTTATCTACTGACATGAATGACTACTCCCACTTGCATGTCGGTGCTGGCCTGTACTCGAGTAAGACTGTGACCGCAAGCATCTTGCGCAGGGCTGTCACTGCATCATGACATATAATAATAAACAGAAATATTCTTTGCAATTGATTCCATGTCGCATCTGTGAATATGCTGTTCACGGGACTATGTTGATGTAATCTTCATCCGACTCGGACACCCGGGGGCCTTCTTGTGCTTTCCACTGAAGCCACTTTGAGAGAAGCGACATCTCGCAATTGTCTTGCACACGAGAACTATATTTCCGAGCCACGGCAATTAAGTAGTGGTTGATGAGGAAATCCGAGATAATATTTCCGCGTTCGTAGCGGTTGAAAACTTCTTCGGCCACTTCAACGAATTGGCTGAGATGGACGCTTTTCTCGGCAGTTTCCAAGTTTTGCTCGGGAGCTTTTCTTTCTAATGCGTAATACAATTTTTAGCATTCTGCACTAAAATGAAGACTCACATGATTGTTCATGAGATCGACGCAGTCTGGGTTCTCGCATCTACTGTAGTCTGGTTGCCTTGGATAGAATGGAGCCGTATAATCCTGGGTGTGGGGAAACTCCTGAAATTGACTTGCAACATTCACATTATGGTCTTTTAGGTCGAGGTAGCATGTGCCATCACTATCGACAATCTGTATGGCAGCAGTTAGCAATCCAAATTTGCAAGCACACTTCAAATACGCAAAAAAGCAAGGTGAGAGGTTGTAATTGATAGACTGCCTCTGCATGGTCTCGGGAAGCTTCAATTCTTGGCTTTACGACGACATTGCACTGGCGATTTCCAAACAACCTGCCCAGACTCAGTCTTAAAACTAATATTAAAAGTATGCAAATTTGGCAGAAGAGAACGGCAGAAAAAGTAATCATTTTGAGAAGTATTTATTGACAGAGTTTCTAACAGATGACAGCGATGGAAATTCGTAGAGATCAAAGAGCTTGAGAGCGGGACCGCTGGCCTGGTTGTCGTCATACAACCTGAGTAGGCGGTTGATTTCATTTGGATCACCGCCTGCCTGACTGGGACTCTCCTCTGTATGGAATTCCCACATCATTGATCGCATGGAGTTATTCAAAAGCCAGCAACCCAATCACCTCAGCAGGATAAGAGTACTGGCGAACCGGTAACATCGTGAATATGAAGCAAAAGATACAAAGTAGCCCGGCGCGATTGAAGTTGGCGTTGAAAGGTCGTCAGTATACGGAAATGTAGATGAGACGCGGACGCGACGCGCTGATAAGAAGGAAATTCCACCTAATACTGGGTTTCAACGGTTGTATGCACTTCTACAAAAGAACGTTGGATTTACGTCAAAGCATTCAATGTCCACTATGGTCGAGTAACGTCGTTTCCGCAAGCAGAAAATATAGAGTAGTACAATCAATATTTTGAACGAAATAATTGAAATTGAGGGGCGAAATGGAGAAGCATATAATAAGCACGAGGTAGTAATCGAAGCGAGGGAGCTGAAAACCAACGAAAGCAAATACAGCAGAAACGGATATTAAAGAAGCTTTAACGAAGTCATTGATGTGTGCTTTCTCATTTGAAAGAAAGGGACGAAAAAATACAAGACAGACAGAAAGAAAGAAAGTATGCATTACAGAGCTTAAACAACAACCTTGCGTTCGTTCCAAGAGAGCTCGCAGTGAGAAAGGCCATTGTCCCTGGCATCATTCAATTTCATCATCCGCTCAGTACTTCTCTCCACAAATATCGCTTTACTTATCGGGCTTAATTCGCAGCAGGTGTCAAGAGGCAATGCATGCAGATTTTCCAAGCCAATCTTGACGAGCTCATCAATGAGGTCCTGAACCGAGGAATTATCCTCGTTCTCAGCAAATCCATCCATCAAGAACTTCCAGGTCCCATACTTGAAGGAGTCGTCGCTGAGTCCCTGCCTAAGTAATTCCTTCACTTTCTGCAGGGTGAATCGGCGTAGTTCTAGGCATTGCGAGGTGTTTTGGACGAAAGTGCCAGCTAGAAGGATTAGATGTATTCTGACTTCCATGGCCCAGATATTCAATGGTATAGCTAGACAAAAGTCTGTTCCGTGATGGATATACCATTTAACGTCATGGTCCCCTGTATCAAACCATTCGGCTAATGCACGAAGAAAATCGAGGAGGGATTCATCTTCATTATTTTCAATGGTGAAGGTCCACCGGGGTGTCCTATTCTGTGAGGACGAGTGAAGTAATTGTGGTTAGCGCACCATATCCTGGACAAAAATTTGCGAGAAGCTAGAAACAGAAAACGAACCTTGTGAGCGACGAAAGAGGCCACTTCCTCAGGTTCGAGAACGTTCACAAAGTCTATCTATCGACCGAGGATGGTCTCATCTCCTATGATGATTTCCAGATCGTAAGGATCTCGTGACATTTTGACAAGTTCCAGAGAGATATGTTGATCCTGATGTCAAAAATTCCTGAGCAACTGTGTAATAATGGCAGTCTAAATCGGTAATGAGACAGGACTGTTGGCGTTATATGTTCGTAACCCAAGGGTCAAAGAAGCGGAATATATACCTCGAGAAACCCAAGGACATGATGAAGTTATTGATAGGGTTGAAATGACTGTTCTGTTTTCACCATCAAAGCCATTGGAGGTCCGAGGTCGAGATTTCGAAATATCATCCTATGTGGCCGGTTGACTCAGCGCATCAGCAACCCCTGAAGTCTGAAGATTGACAACGCAAAGGTAAACAAAGGACGAGCACAGTTCGCGCCAAGACTATGTGTACTTGACATAACTTGTGGCGCGAAAAGCAGCACCTGAGAGGAGAAATCATGCGCTATCATCCTCTGTGAATTGAGATTGTCGCTTTATCTTAAGGTGTCTTTCAAGGAGATCACATCGATATTCAGCCCCCACTCTCTCGAGGTACGGGCTGGCATACAATTGATCCCAGTTCTGGGCTGCCACATCAAGTAGCAAGTCGCCGTACTTCCCTTCGTCGTACCCGTTTTCTCCCAGACATTTTACCGCAAATAGATACCACAGCTCGGGATCAAAGGGCTCAAACGCTTGCCTGAGCGATGTCCTCGCCGCTTCCTCTGCGTGCTCAGCTAGCTTGTTCATGCACGAAAGGCTCGCGAATTGAGCCATTGTCATGTGGTATCGCGGGGCGTAGTCGACGTCAGATTCGCTCGTTTGACGAAAGTCGGTGCCTCCATTGAGGTACTTTTCTACCTCATACTTTCCCGTGTAAATCCAGTCGAGCGCGCCAGACAAGACATCAGACGATATCTGGTGAAACCTCAATGACCAACAGTGTGTTCTCTAAGCATACAAAGCCAGCTCAGCATCATACCTTGATTTATCTTCGACACATGAAGGGCTTTATAAGACGAAAACAAAAATGCAAAAGATAAGAAAAAGCTCACCCTGTTGAAGTTCAATTTTCTCTCCAAGATGTTAGAGTTTTGAGTAATCATACCAAGGTGAACGAGAACCTCAAGTTCGTTTCTGACAATGACACGTGTGTCACAGTTCTTATCACCAATTCTCCGGCGAGCCAGATACCGTCGCTTGCGGCGCTTAGTGATAGCTGTGCTTTGAGGCTGAGTAGCAGGATCCGGAGTTTGCCTGCGAGCGAGCAATCTCGCCGAGCGGCGGAGCGGCGTCTTTTGGACGGCGCCGGATGACATGTTATGAAAATAACCACCAGGTCTTTTGATATTTGGGCTCAGTGCTTTTATCGTAGATTGTTTCTTGTGTCTGTGTATATGAAGATGTAGGAGAATAATGGGTTTATTTGATAGGGTTGATAGATTGAAAGTTCATATATAAAGAACGAGGCCTTATATAGAAAAAAGAGCAGAACGTTCAAGGCAAAAAGTGTACAACTAGCATCAAAAAACAAAAAGCAGAGAGACAAAAGAAAGGACCGTGTGCCTGTCAAGCACATACGGTCAATCACACCTCGATGTGAAGAAAGGCACATCGAGGTGAAGTTAAATATATGGGAATAGGGGGAATTCACAGGCCGTTTAAACGGCGTTGTGTAGCCATCTGCTCTCTTCGGCACATAACGGCTTTGAACGTCTCAATATCTGAATATACTAGAGCCTCCCAAAGGTCAAGACGGCGGGCTTCAGCGTAGAATTCGACTCCAACGTCGATGAGGTGAAGATAAACAGGTCGAAAGAATGTGTGAGCGCGCGCGACTATCTTCACAACATCGAACCAAAGATGCGGATGGGAGTCCCATGCAATTGACTGAAGCCGCGACCAGATGTTGTCAACAGCAACCTCTTGCAATTCGCGAATATGATACTCGAAAGCAAGCTCAGCCAACTGCATATTAAAGCAGAAGAAACGAGTATGAG